>JAVTVY010027585.1:0-101055 GCA_036873755.1 Hanleya hanleyi
TTTTACATTCAGTAGGTAAAAATCAGCCCCCTTCAGATTCCCCCTATTAAACGAGTGATTATTGAACCCATTTTGACAGAGGTTAGGAAAGGGATACAAGGGCTAGGAATTGGTGAGATTTGACTCTGCATCAACATGTCAAATGAAGCGATATGATGTAAAAATGTTTGTCAGATCCGGATAATTGGAGGAAATGGAGAGAGATGACTGGCATGATGGGACGGACCAGGTGCTTATAAAGAACTCTCTCTTTCTCTCTCTCTGATGAGCATATAAACATTGGGAATATCAACATAGATTATTTTCAAGTATCGTCACAAATAGCTTCTGCTCTTCGCTGAAGACATAGCATGTAATAGGAAGACTGCTTCAAGATTGTGTAGGAGATTGAAGGTATGTCAATAAATCTATTCAAAATAATTCAGTTACCAGGCTTTTTAGTCATTAACCAATCCCTAGTAAACTTGTTGAAGTTTTCCAGACCTCGGACTCGGTGTATTAATCTGTGAAACTAGGCTAAAGGGTTCTAATGATTTGAGCACTTAGAAACAGACTTTAAAAGCCAATTAAATTTTTTTTTCTTCCTATAGTAAGCTCTGAGTGTTCAGAACTGTTTAAAATTCGGTGTCACTACAAGATTGTGGCAAAATAAAATGCAATTCAGTCTAACTTTTTTCTTCAATGGAGTTAAAGGTGGCCTATAACTGATTGAATTATTAGAGGCCTTTGCCATTTTTAGCTCGCCGTATACGAAGTAGGCGAGCTATTGGGAGAGAGAGGGGGAAAGTGGCGGTGTTGGTGTCGGTGTCCGGTTAGGTTTTTATGTTTAGGCTGGACTTAGAAAGTTTTCTGGGTTAATCTTTTTTGTTTAGGCTGGACTTAGAATAATTTTGACTTCTTATTAGGCAGGAGATGCAGTGTACATTGTATATACAGTCATACATACCAAATCACATACAGTATATTCCTTTATAGTATTTACTAATAGTTTGGTGACATTATTTTATTTCAGAAGTACAATATCAAAATAACTGGCGGGGGAATCCCGCAGTACCGAACCCCTGTTAGTTTTTAATTTCGTGTCGCCTTAAATGAAGGACGCCATTTCCTAAAATTTTATCAAATTCTCGTTGACCCTGAAGCTTTTGCACAACCATATCTGTGTCCACACATTTAACTTACTATATTAATTAAAAGTGAGTTTGAATCAGTTTGTGAGCTCAGTCTTTACCCGTGCACATTATTATGGAGCATTACAGTATGATTGGACACAGTTGCCATTGCATTCTTTTATTTGCATACAAATGTGAAGGTTTACCACAGTGCAAGTGTCCCATTGCATGCTGGAAATGATAGATTTAGTCCTACTATTGCACTGTTATTAGCTTTGTTTGTTCACATATCATCACACAAAGTTACACCAAGAACGTGCTCAAAATTGCACACCTATTGTTCTTAACTACATGAACATGTATTCATCAGATCTGTGCAATGGGATGTGTAGGCTTACTTTTGAAAAAAAATGTAATCTTTATTGGTAGTTATATAATATAGTTCCTCCTTCAATCCAACCTCAACATCACTAAATATAGAAATCATCTTTCTTAATAAATTTATTATTTTAAATGATGTGCATTGCCAATGATGTGCAACCTCAAATGATGTGCCATCCTGAAGGGCTCGATCTTTTTGCGAAGCTGCATATATCTCTTATATGTGATACTAACCTATTAGGTAGGAGATGCAGTGTACATTGTAGGTTTATACTTGGTGTAAGAATGCACAAGACAAAGCCTACAATAGCCTGTCTGAGCTCAACAATGCGTCTAGACGTGACCCTTTTCAGCTGCACAAAAGCCTCAACAATGCGTACTTACACCAAGTATCGACCTGTTACATGTACACAAACACGTCAAATCAACTACAATATATTCCTTTATAGTAATTACTAATAGTTTAATGACATTATTTCATTTCAGAAGTACAATATTAAATATTAACCCCTAGTGGTTTGGAATTTTGTGTCGCCTTTAATGAAGAACACCATTTCCTTCAATTTTGGTATCGAATCCCATTCCTCATCATGATTTAACCTAAAGCTTTTGCACGAACCATATTTGTCCAGGCATTTCACACCCACATCTCAGACCAAATTTCAATTGTACATGTATTCATAATGACATGTATAAGCTTACTTTTGGAAAAAAAGGTAATCTTTATTTCAAGTTTTATAATATAGTTCATCTTTCAATCCAACTTCAACATCACTGACAAAGAAGTCAAATTTTTATTGCAATATGTATTGTCATTGCCAGTGCAGGGTTTCATACACGTCGTGTTTTGACACCGGTATTCGATGTCAAAACTCCAGTAAAAACTCAATTTTGCCACCAAAAAACTGAAGTCTGAGTGTTTTAGAAGGGAAAAACTGAAATTTTGGAAAAAAACTGAAGTCTCCAAAGGCCAATACTTCGTTATTTCGTAATTTATAATCGAAAGATATTGCGGGCAAACGATCGGGAAATGGGGAATACCAGAATAAATAGGTCGGCAACTTCGGTCATTTCCGTGAGATTCGTTACCGCTCGGTTAAACTTCGGTTTGCCGACCGCTAATTATTTATGTCCGTTTCCCGGATGTCATCGGGGTCATGCCGTCGGTAACCCTAAAAACTGTATTCATAGTAAATGTATCTGGAGGTTTCCGAACTCCGCCGTGCAGGAAAAAAATAAATTTTCCTACGGAAAGTTTGACACGTGGGAATGATGAGCCCCTAAAGACGTCTAACTCTCCTTGGAACGGACGGGTAAATATCTGACCATCGCTGAATAGTATTTATGAAAAAGGGGGCGATGTAATGTTTGCACAAGGTATTTGTTTTCACTCAAAGTTGATGAACGATTATGTCATGTTGTTGTTGTAAAGGAACTAGCATATCGTCCGCATTGTACGATGTTGAAACTGAAACCAAAGTGTGATTGTACCGTAGTTAATAAAGTTTGAATGGATTATTCAAAGACCGCGAACTGATTTAGCCACAATGTAAACCTGACTAGATCATTCTTTGATTTGAAGTTGATTTTTTTTATACTGTCAAAACTTCTTTCAATTTAATCAGGTGGTCAAACAAACCAAAATTTACTAGACTAGGCGTCCATGTTCTGGCATTGAATTTAGCTGATCAGTTTTATCCTGAAACAAGTGTCCCACATTAGGGCAGCACAGAAACATTTCAAATGCCTGCCCCCGTCAAGAAAGCAAAGAAAGTAGCATGGTCCAATTTCTGCCGTACTACATTTAGGTCAAACGTTATGGGCAAATCTATTCTTTCAATAAGGGTGGTCAAGTCAAACTGTTTGGCACTTATTTGCAGCCTTACCATGGTAAACTTCTGTATCTGTCTGGAGTCCGCATGATCGTATCGAAAGTGAGCCAGCTGCCTTCGCGCAATAGTTTACAAAATGGTGCGCCTTTTCAAACACAATTCTCTAATTAATTTCATTTTTATGAGTTTTTATGGTCCCCAGGACTAGCTGCAGTTGTGACAATTTCTTGTCTTCAATCGTGTAATGTTTTTTGCGTTGTCTTTTCATCTCTCTTTTTTAATTTCTCTTTTGGATCTAACACTGGAGTTCCACTGGACTTATAATTTTAGTCCGAATATTGCCAAATTTCGCATCAAGTCTTCTAGAAAAAGTTGAAATTCCCATGCAAAAATTAAAATGTAAGATTTTGAATGGAATGTCCGGTTCAGATCCAAGTGGTTTTTAATTAGTGTAGCTGAAACGTTTCAAAACCATACTTAAATTGAACATGATTTGCCAGCCAGGAATTGATATATCGATTCCATTCAAAATGACCAAGTTTGTGATTTTGAAAATTTATTTGAATTGCCTTGTGTAATCTTGTCTTGTTGACATCCACAATGTGACATAATGTGCTGAAAATAGATGGTATCTTAGACCTTGGTAAATTAAGAACATAAAACGTTAATGTTAAATGATCTGTTTGTTTCTTTATTTTCACAATTCAAATACATAGTGGTATTGACAGGCTCCATTGATGGTCGTATGAAAATTTGTTATATACATTACTTATAGAAATAAACTCAATAGAAGTCTGTCGGCCGGCGACAAAAACGTAAAAATACTCAATTCAGGTGAAAAAAATATTGAATTTTCAGTATCCGGTGGCAAAAATTTGGACTTCTATGAAACCCTGCAGTGATGTGCAACCTGAAGGGCTCGATCTTTATGCGAAGCTGCATGTTATTGACAATACCCAAAAGGCGAGCTGCCGGGTTACACATAACCCTTGTTGTTAACTAAAATAACTCACTTATTCTCCACTTTTTAATCCTTCAATCAAAATTGAATTAGTTTTTCAGGACATGCTTAATATCTAGTACTGTCTTGATATATTATCTCTTTGTTGTTACTTGGAGTAAGACTTTCAAACTTACAGTGTAGATGCTGATGCTGTAGATGTGCACGATCGTGGTTTTGCCTTGTAGGGTATTGCCATTTGTCAGTAAGATCTGGCAACAAATATTGTAACTTGGGTATTAGGCAAAAACAAATCTTTTGTTTTTGATCTGAGGACATTATTTTGAGCTGTGCACAACAACATTGTTTTTTGTCACTTTTTAAACAAAGTTTTCTCCCTTGCCCTGTGATAAGGTCACCAACCTAGACTTGGGAATTCATCTGTAATGTGATGTAGTGTCACCTGAGCAGACTGTATATACTGATGACAGTCTAACAGGCATGCTGATTGGGTAAATTTGAATCCTGATGCCCTCCATTAGATAAGCTCTTCTTGGTTACTTTGGGTGAACATAACACATTATCTGATCAGAATAGGGGTTTGGTGATGTCATAGCTCTATAAGTATTCTGCGGCCCATATTAGGAAAAGTGCATTGTACTTTAAAATTCAAATTTGATTGGGTATTCGTGAGAAATTAACATCAATACAACCACCACTTGCCATATTTGGAAATCACATGGGTAGACAACAAAGAAAATTGCTGCATGGTGTTGGCAAGCTCCTATTTTGATTGTCTATATGACATCATGTTTGTTTCCCAGTTTGAACAATTTACTCTATTCATTAGGTCATGGTAAATGATGCAACATTATTGTAGTATTTAACTTGAATGTGAAGATGGAGCAAGGTTAGCCTTGGATATCGTACATATTGTGGCGGAAAGTGCCACTCCCCCTCTAATTATTTTCGCTATCCCTAAGGCTAGGGTGCTGAAACTTACGACACTATATCTTTGTGTCAAGCTCTACTAGAAAATGTAAAAGAATCCAAGATGGCCACCATGATGTCATTTTCAAAAATGGCATTTATTGGCCGATTTTTCAGTCAGATTTTTCGCTTTTATTAGTTAAGCATTTTCTTTGCAAAAGCTGTATGATAAATTAGTAAATAATAATCTGATGCAAAATAAAATATGTTTTCCATGCATAAAAGCACAAATTTTGACATCAGTTTTCTGTTACCCCACATGGCTGCCATTTTGAATTTTCCCAAGATCCTCTGCTCGGGGGGTCATGCAAATAGGCTCAAAATGACCCCAATATGATAAGCTACAAAGTCACGGAGTATCAGCTTCCCCCCCCCCCCCAGGCCAGGTTGGGTTAAATTCTGTTAGCTGTTGAAATGATGGAAAATGAATGTTTTGGGTTTGTGGCATGATTTACTGTGATTCAAGGAACATGTATATCAATGTCCTAAATTATGGCTCTTCCAGAATTACAAGAGCACCGATAAGTCAAAAACAAAGGCAAAAAAAAAAGTGGTATGTTGTAACCCTACCTACCCATCAAAAAGGCCCCCACAATTTTTTTTTTTGACATTTCAAGTTAGTTTACAAGGTATTCAAAATTTCTTTTTTTCCTCTACAGTTACTATACCCAAAATAAACAAAAGTATATTTCTCTACCGACCAACCCAATTTTTAGTTAGTCTTACCAACACTCCTTTAATTATAGCCTTAGAGGATCTTTGATCAGAAAATAATGCTTCTCTGACATAACTAGTTGTATTATCTCTATGGCTTATTAAACCCTGACTAAAACGGCATGTAGTACTATGTTACTAAATACTGCAATTAAAGTAATGCTTGCATGTTCCTAATTCTTAAATTGCATCAGTCTAGAGCAAAGACTCGATCATAAAAAAAAATCGTTAGACTGATCTTAAGTAGTTTGACCTTATTGGTAGGGGGCCTTCTATATGTACACCTATATAAATATACAACTTAGATGATGTGATGACTATAGAGGGGTACTTGGGAGAAGGGTTTTACTTATTGAGCATGGAGAAGAAGGGCTAGCAGGCCAGCATCTTGCTGATGATAAACATCTAAGTTTATCTACATTTGACAACTGTGGACTTCTGCCAGCCATTAACATTGTGTGATTTATACAACATCATGCCATACCCCATCAAATCTAATGTTTACGCCATGCAGAGCTCTCTGGGATATTTTTTTTCAGTCTTATAAGATAGATATACATGCAAGCTGCCCCTTGGAGGGAATGTTTTGTAATATAGGATCTAGCTAAAATGTTGACTTCTGGAACCCAGTGTGTGATACAGTATAAAAAGGTTATCAGAGACGAGTTTCACATGTGAACACTGGGAAAATTAGACCAGATTAAACTTTGGAAAAAAAAGAAGATTTTTTTTGCAATAATCTCTCCTCAGTCACTTTCCTTTAATATCTAAAAATGCAATATGAACATGACGGAAATGATTGTGTTGAAATGACTTTTAGTATTGGGTAGGGAATAACCATTTTATGTCTGTTGTCTTGCATTGAATGGAAGTCTCTAGAACTGAATTGAATAGAAGGCTCCATGCAGAACTGAATTGAAGAGAAATCTCCAGAATTGAATTGAATAGAAGTCTCCATGCAGACCTGAATAGAATAGAACTCTCTGTGCATAACTGAATTGAATAGAAGTCTCCCGAATTGAATAGAAGTCTCCAGAACGGAATTGAATAGAAGTCTCCAGCATTGAATAGAAGTCTCCAGCATTGAATAGAAGTCTCCAGAACTGAACTGAATAGCCATCTCCAGAACTGAATTGAATAGAAATCTCCAGAACTGAATTTGATAGAAGTCTCCAAACCTGAATTTTTACGGCGCTGCTCATTCAGTAATATTCCCTTTCATTTACTGGATGCCCTCCATTTTTATAGGACTACACCAAAACCGGTAATATAGTAACCTGCGTTCGTCTACGTTGAAAACTTGATCAGCCTGATCGCAGTTTCTATTGGGCATGCTAGGAACTGGCATAAGCCATTCCAAACAGAGTGGCAGGGTGTGCCGAGTTGGAACATGTAGGAACTACATGGCATAGCTTTTGGAACTCGGCAGACGAAGGATGGCTTACGCCATACCATGCAATGGCATGGAGGGAATGGCATAATCCATTCCAATTGGAACTCCTCCCCATCCAGATCAGAACACTAAACTGGGCATGGTGTATCCCATTTGGATAACTGGCATATGCTGTTCCTATCAAGGAACTCATTCCCTAATTTTAAGAAGCTCGTTCCTTGATAGGAATGGCATATGCCAGTTATGTATTTTCCTTCTCTCGAATGGGGAATTTTCATCCCATGATCAAGTTATATTGGATCATCGTAATCCCATATTAGCATATACCGGTACATGTATGAACTTTGAGCATGCTGAGCTTCTACTACTACTAGATGGGTCTCATCTCTAGAGCTCTGCAGGTTGTACTCTCTCTTAAACTATAAGTATGATCTCTCTATTGTTTGAATGCTTACATGATCGCAGTCTTATATGGATACAGTCAGAGGACACCCAGGAAGGGTCACTACCCCATCTGTATCCCACCATCTATATAGAGCTAGCGATTTTTTACAGATCACCCAACCCCATTATCCCATATATTTTGAAAGCATGGAGGGTAGGAATTGCAGAGGTTTTAATAGTCCATGTGTATGGTAATTGGTATATTTAAAGATCATGAGGCATCGTCACAACATTTGGGAGAAATATCTATCAAGAGGGTGGGTCAAAAGAGGAAGAAGTCAAACCAACTGTTGGCACATTTATAACACCCTCCACTTGTCCTGGAATGAATTCAGAAGCTGTTTGCCTTTCTAGCCTCCATTCATCAGCCTCCCTATCTGCCTTTCAATAGCTGCCATGTTCTGACCCAAGCCACTGAGCCCAATTGACCCTGGTCTGATAAGCTCAGTATGAAATGAGCCAATCTCTACATATCGCCTTCACTTCTGTCGGGATCTCAGTGATACAAGTCCTCTGACTTTACCAAATATCATATTTTTTTTGCTGGTGTCCGATCCCCTGCGATGAAAGCTTTATCACCTATATATTAGCTTGTAGTTGTATATGGCAAGCGAACTACCAGTGTACTGTATGGCTGCATGATTTCGGTAGACATTTCACACAACATTTTTCTCACAAGTATAATTTTTTCCAAATTGTGAAAGAGATGATGGATTTATCGGAAAATGCTGAATGATTCCAAATATCTACTTAGAATCCTGGATGGAAAAAATTAAGGACAAGAATTGCCTTTGTTATTACGTTTCCAGCTGATTATATTGTAATAAATCCGGTTGTAAATCAAAAGTGCCATCATAACCCCACATGAACAAAAGTGAATGGGGAGGTATCAGTTCATTTCAAACTAGCCATGAAAAATATAAAGTGACAGCAACTGAAGTTTATTCTCTGAAATTCAGAAGTATTTTGCCTAGATTTATAAGGATTAAATTTCTAACCCTGATATTACAAAGTCATTAGTAACTTGTCCTGAATACTGTCAGCATGTCAGGGTTACTGGGAGTTATTTGTTTAAAGGTTTTGTTTCTTCTAATCGTGGTATTCCATAACATTTCACTATTCTTCAGTCATCTTACTATAATTTACGATTTTCTGTTTGTTTGTTTGGTTGTGGCCACCGTTCAGCCACAGTTTCGGACAAAATGTCATGAAATTTTGTCAGGACAGGGTTGGCTCAACAGTGGAAAAAAGAAAATCTGGAATCAAAGTGTTTGTCAAAAGCCATAAAAATGAAAAAAATGGTACTTTAATGCCCAAAGGAGGTCGGAAACATAAAAAGTACTTTACACACTGTAAAATGGGTGGCTTTATCTGTGGTCATTGAAACACTGCTAAGGATAGTATTAGAGGGGGGTCCTAGAAGTAAGGAATGATGGGGAGTCCAAAAAGCCATTTAATACTGACTGAGGGCCCGGTATGTGAAGTTGATCCAACTGGTGAGACCACAGTTTTGATTTAAAAGTTTTAAAACTTTGTCAGATAACTGTGTTATCACCAGGGATGACCCATTAAATAGAAATTAAATTAGGCATCAAACAACCATTGAATTCATTTTCATATTAGGATGTTGTGATATACATCAATATGCTTTATTTTTATATCAGAAAATTCTGCTTTACATGAATATGTTTTTTCACATCGGAATTTTTCTGAATATTGTAAAGTAAATATGTCTTCTTGGTCTTTACAGGTACAAATCTATTCCACCAAGACAAATCAGCCAGAGAAAACTTTGTCAAGATTCCGTGAAGTTGCCTATGGCGGTAGTTTTCGTGGAGATGGAAGATTACTTGTGGCTGGGGGAGATGAAGCCTGTCTACGTTTGTTTGACATCCAAGAGAAGTCATTACTTCGAGTGTTCAAAGGACACAGTGGGTGAGTTAGGATATTACAGTTAACACCCATAATTCAAACACGGGAATCACCAGGGAGTTCACTGTATGAGAAAAAGGGTCACAGTGAGTTAGTATCCATCTGAAAAAAAAAAAAAAACCATCCTAAAGGGAGTGGGGGGAGGGGATGTGTGAGTTGGCTTTGCCCGAACCCACTAAACCCTACTTAGTTTACTGGCCTGGAAATGAAGAAATTCATTTTTGGGCTTCATTAATGAAAACGGGTAGGGGATTTGTTTCCTATGTCAGTGCCACTGCGGCTTTGTCATTAACATAATCTTATCACAAGGAGGTATGTGACTTGTATCCTTTTCATGTTAATTGATTAAACAAATTAATGTTTATTAGCTGGTGAGTTTCCACCGTAATTACTAACAGTGTTTTCATACCAAATGACAAATCAACAAATAAGCTGTTATATATTGTTATCCATAATTAATTTTTTTAGTTACCGGTTTCCAACTTGTAGAATGCCTCTGCTTTAAAAAAGAAAAGTTCATGTCTTCAAATTTATTTATCAGCATTTTTCCAGCGGACTTTAAGTTTTGATTTTTTTTCTTCTGTTTTTGAGATAATTTAGTTTACTGATGTGTAAGGCATCCTTTCTGTCGTCTACAGTGTCAAATTATTCTCAAATATCACCCTACTTTGTCCTGCTTAACTTGTCAGCGTCAATTTGAACAATTCTCTCTCAACAGCTCTGTACATGTGTCGAAATTCACCACCGATAAACTTCGAGTATTCTCCGGTGCAGATGACATGACCTTGCGTGTTTGGGACATTGCCAGTGAGAAGGAGATCATCTCATACCATGAACATCAGGTACTGTGTCATTTATACATCCATAATTAAAACGAAAATTTGGATTGAACAATTTTTGATAACTATAACTTAGCACTTAAGGCTGAACAAAATTAATCTCTAGTATTCACCGGCACTTAAAAAAAAAATGGTGAGGGAGAGAGGTTTTTGTTTTTTGGCTTCTCACAGACCAAATATATTCATCTTTTCTGGCAAACCGATGCAGTAGTTTAATACAATTTGCATCAAGCCAACAATTTTCTTTGAGTTACTGGAAGAGTCGGCCTTCAACAATACTATTCCCTTCAAATAAAACACAACATTGACTCGATGTCCAAGACTATTATTTTGGCAAACCTCTGAGAAAGAAATGTGTAAAAACATTTTTTTTTGGCTCTGAGCAGTAAAAAGGGTTGACGCCGTGCTAAAAAAAAATGATGCGGCCGTGCCTGTGAATGATGCGGTCGTGCCTGTGAATGATGCGGCCATGCCTGCGAATGATGCGGCCGTGCTTGTGAATGAGGCGGCAGTGCCTGTGAATGATGCGACAGTGCCTGTGAATGATGCGACTGTGAATGATGCGACTGTGAATGATGCGACAGTGCCTGTGAATGATGCGGCCGTGCCTGTGAATGATGCGGCCGTGCCTGTGAATGATGCGACAGTGCCTGTGAATGATGCGGCCGTGCCTGTGAATGATGCGACAGTGCCTGTGAATGATGCGGCCGTGCCTGTGAATGATGCGGTAGTGACTGTGAATGATGCGACAGTGCCTGTGAATGATGCGACTGTGCCTGTGAATGATGCGACAGTGCCTGTGAATGATGCGGCCGTGCCTGTGAATGATGCGACCGTGCCTGTGAATGATGCGACAGTGCCTGTGAATGATGCGACAGTGCCTGTGAATGATGCGGCCATGCCTGTGAATGATGCGGCAGTGCCTGTGAATGATGCGGCCATGCCTGTGAATGATGCGGCCATGCCTGTGAATGGTGCGGCCATGCCTGTGAATGATGCGGCAGTGCCTGTGAATGATGCGGCCATGCCTGTGAATGATGCGGCAGTGCCTGTGAATGATGTGGCCATGCCTGTGAATGATGCGGCAGTGCCTGTGAATGATGCGGCCATGCCTGTGAATGATGCGGCCATGCCTGTGAATGATGCGGCCATGCCTGTGAATGATGCGGCAGTGCCTGTGAATGATGCGGCCATGCCTGTGAATGATGCGGCCATGCCTGTGAATGATGCGGCAGTGCCTGTGAATGATGCGGCCATGCCTGTGAATGATGCGGCAGTGCCTGTGAATGATGCGGCCATGCCTGTGAATGATGCGGCAGTGCCTGTGAATGATGTGGCCATGCCTGTGAATGATGCGGCCGTGCCTGTGAATGATGCGGCCATGCCTGTGAATGATGCGGCCATGCCTGTGAATGATGCGGCCATGCCTGTGAATGATGCGGCCATGCCTGTGAAGCTAGAAATTCATTTTATTCAGCCCAAACTTCTCTTATATTTAACTGTAACAGGTACAATGTTATTTTAAAGCTATGTGGGGACTGAAGCATGAAGTGAGGCGGCCAAGTCTTCTAGAACCCCAGGACTCGAATATTCGAATATGTGTGGCTTTGCTCGTTCAGTCTTCCATGTGTCCTTTGTCCCTATTTGCACTAAACCTTTTGTTTCCTAAAATGTTATAATGGAGTTCACCTTGAGAGCTTGTAGCTCTTAGTCAGGCCATCCATAATAATGTGTGTTTCCAGTCATCAAAATGTTTATCTATTTGCCGAACATGTCTTGCTAAAATCATACTGTCCGACAATTGTCCGATAAAGTTTATCAGTCCTGAATCACTAGGAAATTTAAAACCTGCTATGAGATCGCTTATAAGAGCAACTGCTTCATCTTCTCTTAGTTTTATTTGCATATTCGTGGGCAAATGTCAATAAACTTGCCATGCTTGATGTTGTTGCGGAATGGAATGTTGAAAGAGATTTCCTCTTGACATAAAATTTGATTGGTCTGAATTATCGATGTCATCCTCCTGCATTTACCACGTGTCTATGTGCCCTTTGCATTTCAGCTGCTTGTCGGGCAGTTGAAGTAAGTATGTATATATAGGCTGGGTGAAGCATGTCGGTCACATGGAATGAGGTGTACGTTGAAGGGAAACCTCATGTTTTGTCGAACTCTGACAAAATAGCAGGCCTGACTGTTCAAATTCGGCTTTACGTCAAAAAAAGTCGGCGACCAAGGGGAATTAGAAAGATGATCGGAAATACCACTGAATAGTTCTGACAAAGCCTGTTTTGCTCTGCCTGTGTCACCATCATCTAGCGTGGCAGTGACACAAAATTTTAAAGCAAGATAATGGAAGATAAATGGAAGATAAATCGACCATGGATTGATTACATAGATGTTTTAAATTAAAGGGTGAAGGGCGATTGATAAATTCATTTCTTACTGGTTCAACAAATCTCAGAAGTAGTTCCATAAAAGGATAAAAACATCAGTTTCAATCTCACGTTAGGCTATTTTTGTATTGGTGGAACTTAGCCTCTTACATAGAATGCATAAAAAGTCACACATGGGGAGCGTATGGCGATCACGTACTGAGCCGGCTTAGAAATAGTGCCTTTGATAATCGAGCGATCTGGTCACATTTTATTGTGAATTAAGGTTAATTTTGACAATAACAACATAATACATTCTAATTATAGAAAAGATGTCTGTGTTTAGTTGAATAATAGCAGCGTTTTAAGATCTGCCAATACAAAAATAGCCAAATGTGAAATTGGTTCCGTCCAAAAGTAATTGTTTTTTATGCACATGTTCGAATGTGATCCCATTTCTGCGTCCAGAAATCCACTAGGCCGGTAGTCACTTTCGCAGCTAGTGAGGTCTGGGGCTAGATTGCATCAGTTAGTCTGACAACAACATTTGTCCTGACAAAGATGAAAAAATCCGGCAACTTTTTTGATGAACAGGTCAATTGAATTGTCCTGCTGATGATTTTGAATATTTCTATCCCTGGTTTCAGGTAAACGAGTTTCATTAATAGTTGGACATGAAGGGAAATATTGAGCTTTTTCAAAAAGAAAATTTGATTTTGTTTTGTTCTACCATATATTAGTCATGTATAGCTGGATTCACCTGTATCAATGGATTTATGTAGTGATGCAACTTCTCCAAAAATGTTGTGATAATGATACAGAATTTGAAGTAGTGAAAGCTATTTAGTGCATTGGAAAAAAAAGTCCTACAATAGAATTGACTAATTATTTTGGTTAGGTAGGATTACCTGAAACATAATTGTTTTTATGAATGGCCACATGACAAGATGGTGGCTATATAATGGAGTATCAGTAAGTTCAATTCTCTCTGTTGAAGATATCAATAGGTCATCTATACACATGCCACTTAATAAATTTTAAACTGTAATATTTCCATGCCCCGGTATGATGCACACAAATGATCATTTGCCCAAGATATAAATTGTTATACAGAAAAAACTTGGTCTTGAAGTGCCAAAATGCTTAATCTCCAGTTGGCTGTCATTGAAAATTAGTATCAGCATTTTATCTGGATGTCTTAGGGTTCAAATGTGTCGCATGTCTGTCATTACCTATTTGGACTGGCCACTTAATGTCAGCTGGATACATGTACATGCACGTTTGCCCAATTGTAAACTACTTTTTTAATGTCAAAAAGTTTAATAGAAACACAGTACCACTAAAGCGTCAGTTCACAATGCGGTGATAAATTCCTTATCCCAATACCTTTATTAAAACCTCCTGTCTTGTGAAATAGAACGAACATTTGCTTGCCCACAGAATTTGAGATTCAATCAGAATTGAGGCCCTTGCACTAACAACATTTCCGACTTGTTTTGAATTTGGGATCGACCGTTTGGCTTTCTCGTATAAACAATGAGATAAAAATTTGCGGACAATGAGTTGATCATACTCACTGACCAATGGTATTCTCTCTTGTATATAGATAATGATTTCATTGGTCAAATGTTGGTATAAGTAGTGGTAATGCTATTAGGAGATATTGAGATTGCCAGAATGATTGTAAATTTTTCCTGTGTATCCCGGCAGAAGAGGGCTATCATTGTCGAAATATTCTTGTCTTTTAGTAAATTATCCCTGCTTAATCGACATGCTCTTAATGCTGTGTATATTATATATATATATTCTGTACCTTTGTCTGGTCTTTTATTGGCCATCTATCATACCATACAGACTAAAGTATATGAGCCCCTTCAGATATTTTCTTCCAACTCTGATAATAGTTTTAATGGATTTTTGTATAAACTCTCAGATCTTGCTCTGCATTTTGTACTAACAATTTACAGTTATCCACAACAATTCTGTTCCCTGTGTTTTGATGAGAAAGCAGATTTGTCTGTGTCGGTAATAATATTAAAGTGGAGTGAAAATTGTACTTTTTTACCTAAAATCATTTCCCTCTTTGACTAGAATTAATTCTGCCTTGACTAGAGTCAGTTTTCCCTTGACTAGAATAAGTAGAATCGGTTTCCCTTGACTAGAATGATTTTCCCTTGACTAGATTTGGTTTCCCTTGACTAGAATTGATTCCCCTTGACCAGAATCTTTTTCCCTTGACTAGAATTGAGTTTCTTTGACTAGAATCGATTCCCCTTGACTAGAATCAATTCCCCTTGACTAGAATCGGTTTCCCTTGACTAGAATCGGTTTCCCTTGACTAGAATCCATTCCCTGTGACTAGAATCTGTTTCCCTCGACTAGAATCGGTTTCCCTTGATTAAAATCGATTCCCCTTGACTAGAATCATTTTCCCTTGACTAGAATCAATTTTCCTTGACTGGAATCGATTTCCCTTAACTTGAATCATTTTCCCTTGACAAGAATCCATTTCCCTTGACTTGAATCCTTTTCCCTTGACTAGATTCAGTTTTCCGTGACTAGAATCAATTCCCCTTGACTAGAATCGGTTTCCCTTGACTAGAATTGATTCCCCTGGACTAGAATCATTTTCCCTTGACTAGAATAGGTTTCCCTTGAATCGGTTTCCCTTGACTGGAATCGATTCCTCTTAACTAGAATCATTTTCCCTTGACTAGATTGGGTTTCCCTTGACTAGAATCGATTCCCCCTGGTTAGAATCGATTCCCCTTGACTAGAATCGGTTCCATAATGTTATCACCATGTACATCTATATGTCTACCTTCACAATGACTAGGCCTAGAATGACCAGGTCTATAATGCTCCTATATCTGGTCTTGGGCCAGAAGCCTATACCACATGCATATTGACAATGATTGGATATCAAATATGTTTAGAAATTTCACCATACAATAGCAATGGCTCTGCTGTTTCTGAATACAGACAAGGTCAAGATGTTAAGTGACATCTCAAATATTAGCAGACTGAGGTGTTGGGTGAGCAAATGAGGAGATACATGGAAAGTTCAGATTATTGGACCTGATTATAGAAATGATAGGTGTTATTGTTATAAAATTGTTCTGATGAGGTCTAATAATGATAAAATCTATTTACAGGCAATACAATGAATTCATACGTGTTTAACCAGGAGCTACGATGAATTAAACACTAAGGGTTAATGAAGTTAGGGGATTTAAGTGGCAGACTGTAATGTGATAGAGGAGTACTGAGGCCAACTGTATAATTATTCACCTTCATTATTTGACACTTGTGTCATGAGAAGCATCTGCTCGAGCCGAAGTCAAAACTCAACCAGCAGCCGCCATTGTGTCAGTGGAGAAAAAAAATTGAGATGAAGGAAAACTGAGCAGAAAATCTCCTTAAGGCTGCGTGTTTTTGTTTGCCTTTGCTGAAATAATGCCAAACATCTTAATGTAAATTACGAGGAATGAGTCGCAGGGTGTGAGGTTGGAATTATTCCGCCAGCCCGTGCCTCTGTCCATCTGTTTTCTTAGTTATGCGAGAGGAACTAGAAAGACATTTTTGTTTTTTCTCGTTTATCTCCCTTTTTTATTTATATTTCTCCCTATAGTCTTGTGTTTCACTCTGTTTTGACAATAGAGTACAGTAATATAGTTAGTACTGTCAGAGGCTGTATCTGCCACACAGATACCCAGCATGCCTTTGCGGAACGAGATCGGGGGTAATTAGGAAGAGTAAACTTCTCAAACTATCACATTTGAGCGAAATTTGTTTGTTCAGCCCACGTGGCTTCTAATGGTGAAAATATAAATTTACAACATACTTGTGTATATCAGGAGTTGGGTAGGTTAAATTGAAGGAAAATTTAAAAATAATTTAACTGATGTATTTGAATTGAACAGATGATGTGTACTTTCCTTTTGATGATGTGTAGTGCATTCTAGCGTGATTATAATAATTAAAGTGCATTATAGCACTATTATCTCATATTGGTAATGCACTCTAGCACGATTATCATATATTGCATTACTGCACTTTTACCATATCGTGCATTCTAGCACTATTATCATATAGTTAAGCATGTTAAGCTCTGCTTGAGCCACAATCATAATTCTGATAGTGTTGCATGGAGTGTGCTACCAGACACCCTGTTCCCAGACTGCTCTCTATATTTCAAAGATAACCTGACTGGATGTATGGCTGTCTTCCAAGCATAATCTTGGAGAGATAGTCAATCTAACTTGTCTAGATTCAAGAACAAAAAATAAGGTCATAATATAAATTAAAATCCATGGAAGTTTTCTAATTAGCCTGTATATAACTCTGTGGTTATTACTCTGGTAAGATAATTTCATGTATAATTTAATGGTCAGATTTCATTTTGACATTGAATTATATAATTTTATATTATTTTGTTGGACGTTTAGTTTTTACACTACAAAGATTCAATGAATCAATTCCAAAGAAAAAATAACTCAAAAAACATTTCTATGCGCAATACATGTACATATATACAGGTTATGATTGGGAGAAAGCTGTGTGGAATTCTGAGACCTAATGTATGTGATGTACTGGTGGTCATGTTACCAGAGTTGGTTACGAGAGACAGGCGCACATATGGATGTGATCGTGATAAATCCTTATAGAATATTGTCTGTGACACCAGAAATGTGCCAGAAACTCAACACCTAATCCTGTCCTATACTATTGGAGTAGTCACAAATTACTGTTAGGTTACCAATTTGTGGAATACATGTTAGAGAATGAAGCCTGTCTGCAGCTTGAAATTTCAAGACTTAAATTGTGAAAATGTTTGAAGGTATAATACACATGATTGTTGTACCAGATTGTTTAGTCAAAATTATTAGTTTTGATGTTAGAATCTTGCATTCTGTTTGGATGAGCACGGTATATCTAGGAGGAGATGGTACCTGGTGTAGCCATGATGGCAGTTGGGGAGGGAACTATTCTTTCAGTAGTCACCTCCTGACAGGGCAATATTCTTACCTTCTCCAGGAGGGAACTATTAACACAGGTGGGCATGTAAACAGGTTAAAAAAAGGTCGTTTTTGCCCAATAAAGTCAAGAATAGTTGGAATCAAGTGACATCTGGCAAAGGCATCTTCATTTTATCGAACGAATTTCTACGCTCTCACTTCAAACTTCCCTTGATATATCTGGCCCTCTTCAATGTTCAAAGAACTTATAAATAGACACGAGACATCACTGACCTCGAAACCATTTGAAATCCGAAATGGGTCACACAAGAGTGTTATTGATCGGCTGACCTGTATAGTGGGTTAATACAAACACCATATTACGAGGAAGGACACCGCAAATAAAGGATGATGTCACTCTACTCACAATCGACGTGTACTTTCTGATTGGTTCGTCTCTTGTTCGTAGGTGAAATCAACACCTTGGATTTTGAACACTGAAGGAGGTGAGATGCAGGTTCGATGTGGGAACATAGAAATTGGCTGGATAAAATGAAGATGGCCAAAGGAGACCTTGGACATATATATCTGCATTGGATGGTATTGAAAAGCAAATTGTTATCTAAGTTGCATAATAACTGAGATGACGTGTTTTGTTCTCTATTAAAAATTAGACTATGCATACTTTCATTGTAAAATAACATTATGACATAACAATGTATAAGCTAAGTCATCGGAAGATTTTGGTGTGTTTGGAGTGACCTTTTCTACCTCCATTTTAGAGAGGTAGTTCTCTCCAACCTGCTATTAATTATAAAACTCTAATCTTTCTCAAATAAAGATGACATTCTGTGTAATTTACCACTTATTTTCTCTCACCTCCCAACCCATCTCTCTATATTGTCTCTTTAGGTGTGACAATCCCCAAGGTTGAAGACCAAGCTTTGAGAAAACAAATCTCTCAGGGACAGATTTTTGATGTGAATCATTCAAAAAGCTTATTTTTTGTTTGCCTCCAAAAGTTGAAAATATGGAGAATGACTTGACAGAAGAATTTTGGACAATTATGTATAATTGGATAAATGAAGATGATAAATTAGAATATATAATATTTGTGGAGTTTACCAGAAAAAAGGGGTCTATATGCGTTAGGCATCTCTTTTTTAGCGTTAAATGAAAAGATAGTTTCAGGATAAAATGGCTTCCCTGTTAACCAACTTACTGACAGGACCATTTAAGTAAACTTCATCCTTGTTGTTGTTGCATGATGACAGTTTGAACTACGACTGTTGTCATCAGGAGGAACCATGCTAGACTGGCTTATATCCTGTATTGTCAACAGATTCCTTCTGTGGATTGGAGACTGATTACAGACAGCCAGACAGGCAGACAAACTAACTGTCCAAACTTTATCATGACAACATAACATCTGGTACAATGTAAAGTCTCCAGCTATATCGTAAGTGACAACAGAATGACAGAATTATTCTTCAACTTCTTTGAAAATTAGAAAGGAAATTTTTTTTGGCCAAAATTTCTAAGTGAGAGAAATGTGGAAATACAGACATGTTACAAACTTTGTCATCTACACATGGGGGTTTTTTTGCCGGCTTTTATCTTTGAAATACTTCAATCTGACTTTGGTGTCTATATTTTCAGAAAATGTTGGTAGGCCTACAGAATTTTGCAAAATGAACATTGAAAAGAATTACAGTGTAACTGTGGTACTTCAAGATAACGATGTGAATAGTTAAACTTAATAAAGATTTTTGTCTCACTTGTATTCTATCTCAGAGGATTCAGAAGCATCTTTCAACGGTGGTCCCTTTTGACGTCAGAGTCTGTGGGACGTCGTCGCAGCATGCAATACAGACATTAGAATAGATTTGTGACAATGTAACATTGTGACGTGGTTAATCGCTCCATAATAACGTCACAAGTTCCGACATGCTTGTGGTGCTGTGCTCTACAATAACACTAATAACACTGAAATTGTTAAAAATAAGTCGTAAAACAATAAGCAGGGTATAAATCGTATAATGTACAAGGATATCTTGAATATGAAATAAACTTGCAAAAGCACTGCTGTTCAACTTAAAGATGTTGACTTTATAAAGACCACCACCCCCAATCCTCCCTCCCATATCCTCACTGAAAGTCAATTCACAGTTCTCTTGTATCGCCTCCAATCAATGCAATTAACTCTCGCAATGACCTTCACAACTTATCAGTGACCTTTCATTGACCTTCGAGCTGACCACACTTCAATAATTTAACTGTGATTAGAAAAGATTCTTTCTTTTAATTGCATGCCACACCATGTCTACATCCAGGCTTCGGATTCACAGCTGTTCTTCTCCACCCTCTTCCCTTATCAGGCTGTGTGGCTGCAGCAGAAGGCTCCCCTGAGATTGGGATTCTGTTCTCACTTCAGATTCTCATCAATTTGCTGTTGTATATACACAGATAGACACTGGTCATCTTTATATTGGTCTGAATCAGTTAGCATATCATATTTCTCCGCACATGCAGCCAGCTTATAAATAACTCACTAACTCCAGATTTACCCAATTAGTGTGGGATAGATGATTTTGAAGAAGCCTAGTTTAAAAAGCTTGATTGCAAGTCTCAGTACTGTACCATACATATTTAGATGAATGTAGGCACGGGCACAGGGTTGTGGAAACAAACTTATTTACTAAAATTGTTCCTAGAGACAAGTTTCTTGTGGATTCGAAATGACAGCTTATGTTTCTAGCATCATGTCATGATGATAGAATGCAATAAGGGGGAGGGGATGTTGTACAACGCTTTTGTGTAATATACATCTGTTTACAAACTGAAGCACCTTGTTTATGCTAATATTAAACATCATACATGTAAGTAGTTCCGAAGGGGGGGTAAGGAAGAAAGATTGTTGTACCTTCTATATTGATCTGGCATTTCTTGAATTCATATCAGCAAATATGAATACAACTTAAAGGTGAAATGCAAAGGTTTTCATATTTTCCATTTTTATTTCGTTAATGTTGGAACTATCCGCCTGTTTACTTGTTTTGGTTTTATTTGAAGTATTTTTTCTCCTAGTAGTTTTAGAAAAGTGCTCCAAATTTGATATTTTAGGCCTGGTTGATTTCAGAAATCGAATCAACATCATTGATCTGCCCTTGTTTGATGCTGATTTGATTAAGCAACATTGCTTATCTGCCTTTGTTTGATGCTGGTTAGTGACATCACATCAGACCACCTGACCCGACATCACTACTTGTATGACGTGACATCACAATCAAGATAAACAATGCCGGTTTCTACATCGGAATTCAGCTTGGCTTGGAGTACCAACAATTTAAAAGCTTCTAGCAGAAAACCTGCTCCACATTAAACCAAGCGAAGTAGACAGACCAATAATTCTATCACTACTTAATCTCTATGAAATATAAAATGAAGAATCTGAAAAATATTGCAGACATCTTTAAACATTGATGTGAAAATGAGAAGAAAACTGTTTGATTGCCAAGTATGATACATGTGTACATGTTTTATATTCTATTTCATACATGTTTCTAATATTTAAATTTATTGTGTTTATTACACATAAGATACAAATTCAACACCTGAATCTTTTTCTGTGTTCAGCATGTCCTAATGCAACATACTCAAACATGGCTGAACAAATCTCTCCAGTCCTTGGTGGAACTGATCACACTAGTTTTCTCCAAGTTTTTGTCATACAAATAACTTATAATTGAAGTTCCACAACTCCTTTTGCCATCTGGTATAGACAACATTTTTTTTTGTATTTCATATCTGAATCCATGAAAAATTTACACATCTGGTCATCAAAAGTCGTGAACATTCATTATCTGTGAGCTGTGGCGACCTTGGTTTTGATCAAGACTGTAGTTGTTCCTTAACTCAATAATGGTGTTTAACACATCTTCACTGAATTTCTTTGAATCGTGTTACACAGTCCCGGCCTTCAGTGATATGTTTGGAAGGAATTAACAACAAATTCTTCCACAGATCACACTTGATTTAGCAGTTGTCGAAACACAGATTCTCGCAAACTCTGCGTTCAAATGACTTCAAAGAGGATCACTATTTGAAGCTTGTTAACTATAATGTATGCTGATCTCCCACCCTGTTTTATCTTAATATGCTCTCTGGTGTGAAAATAGATCACATTTCCAAACCCAGCAGAGATATTGTGACATGCCTTGATTAGGGTAGCTTCCCTCAGACCAGCAGTAAGACCTGATGTATCTGCCTGGGTTATTTTGACATTTGTGTATCAACTTGAAGGGACAGATTCAAATAGTTTTTCTACCTTGCCTCGTTTCTCATTTTAGGTACCCTTTGAGGTTTTATCGGCCTATCTTAACCGAAGACACGTTCACCGGGGCCTCGTCTGAAAACACACGCACGCTTTAGAAAATTGTTATTAATTTCCCAGATAACACTTGTCACACCCCTTAATTGGATGGAATGACATGTTTGTTATTTACCTCCAGAAAGAAGTTCCAGAGAATACAGTATCAAACTTGCTATATGTGCAAACTGCTTTTGTCTAGTATTTTGTTTCTTCCACTTTTTAACTTGGTACTTCCAGTCAGATAGATTTTCCATGCAAATTCGTATAGTGATTTATCAGTTTAATTAAGATATTTCTGTATTGAAAATCAAGCATTTGATGAAAACAAGTCAATATTGATTAGATTTCCATTTTTTCAGAATTTTTCTTTTTTCAGTAGTGTTTAGTTGGGGTGTCATCATCATCTTGAACATACATCTGTCTGACAATTCCATCAGCCTTTTCTCTTTCACCATATTATACGAACAACTACGCCTGGACACATTTATCATCTCTAGCCATGGTTTGTCTAACAAAGCCATACCATGGCAGAAAGCGGGTCTGCCATAACTAAGATCAGTCAAATTTTGTGACCTCATGACCTCTCTGTTGCTTCAATGCACTTTGTTGAGAAGCAACAGGAAGTTGACAGTCCTTGCGTTTGGAGGTGAGCGATCGCTCTCGCGCACCATCGCTCACCTAAATCATATCCAAGGTACACTGTTTTTCGCGCACCTAGATTCAGCAGATTAAATATAGAAATAAGTAGGCTGTGTCTGCTAACGGCCTTATTATTAAATGAACGGACAGTTGGTGTTAATTTTGCGAACTCTTCCACACTGAAAATCACTGTGAGAATAAACTGAAATGCCTTTAATAAATTTTAATCAGCAAACGATCGCCGTCAATTCCAGCGCGGCCATAATTTCTTCGCTTGTTTGACAATCGGTAGTCTCTTGCACAGGCTATTCCTAGCATGGGATCGTGCAATATTTGCCACGTGCGCGGAGAGCTGACAACAATGGCGGTAACTGCAGCAAATCTTCCTTGAACAAGTTGAAGCAGTTGACGAAGTTTTCTAAGAAAGGTAGAAGATTTACACATCATTATCAACACACAGAGCCTGTAGTCAGTAGGATGTCAATACTCTTGGGCAATATTGAACTGGGACTCGTCTGATCATTCGCCAACCATTCTTCTCGTTCACTTTTACTATCGGCCGATTATTTTCGAGAACCTCCACGGACACTGCTCTTCGCGCATGATTGGTTCCGACGAGTATTATATGCAGAGTGAGCTTGCTCAATCTTCTGGTACGTACTACCCACTGGTGACTGTTGAAATCTTCATCACTTTTGATATTGACTTGTTTAAATTGAAATAGAATAATTTATTTTTATTAATTTTTTTTTGAAAATAAATTGAAAAATAAAATAATTTAATCAAAAATATAAAATGGTAGGTTAAACAATTAAAACAAAATCACTCTCCTCACGAAATTTGGGAGAGCGATTTTCAGCTCTCGTATTAGCTCTCCTCGGTTAATTTAGGTACACTTTTTTTAGCTCACCATCTTTTTACAAAAGACAAGGACTGAGTTGATAATGTGGTGTCTAGCACTGTAATTGCACTTGTCTTTATTGCATCATGTAAGCGTCCTGTCTGTGTCTTGTGTGCTGTGCTCATGTTATTTAGGGTGGATGGTGGGTGTCTGGTTCCATGTTGCTTCAAACATTTATTCTTTGAATCAACAGGAACACAACTTGGCTTGGTGGTGGTTAATTGGTTCATTGTGATATGGCTGAAATATTGTTGAAAGCGACGTTAAATCCTATGCACTCACTCACTCCAAATATACCCATATGTAAGCAAATTAGAAAGCTGGGGATGTGTGAATATTTCATCCCCATTGAAATCAGTTGTAAGTATCCATGCTTGTTTTGACATGAGAGATGCCCATGTGTCATTTCCTCACTGACATCAAAGAGATACAGTTTAGCCTGGCTATAAGGTGACTCGATATAGCGCTGATTCTGAAATAAGGCGGGTGCCGTTGTGTCCCCCAAATTAACAAATGCATATTATGTCAACCCTTTTATAAGGCTAAAAATCTATAAGGTGGTTCAAATTTGTTCCCCCAATAACAGCGTTATAGCGAGGTCCTCCAAAGTATTCTCATTATGGACTCAGATCTTGGCAAAGCACTATGTAACGTCGTTCATTCATTGGTTGTTTCTTTGTATAGACAGTCGAGTTAATAATCGCACAGTGTACGCTTGCATGCACAGGTGATACAGAGTACAGAGCCAACATATCTAGAGAAAGAGAGACCCCACCACCAGTTTACACAACACATGCATGTGGTCACAGACCAGAAGATAAACTGAGAGTGACCCAATTTTCTCTGGATTGGCATGTCTAAGTGTCATCCATCGTCAATAGCTTACTACAATCTTGAACACGATTATGCCGAGGCTTTCAAGACATACTCCACACATGCATCTCAAGACCTGTCTTATCTGGTTCAATACAGGTTCGTTTCTTGAATTTTATCTTTTTTCCACACTTTCTTTCTATTAACCAATCAATATATTGTAATTATTCAGGATTATGTGAGAGCAGGAGCTGTGTCACAAGCCAGTCCAGATATACTCCTCTCAGGTGAGAAATAACTTTGATTCTAAATAACAGGTCAAGATAATATTATTTCATGAAATTTGAGACAGTTTACAGGTGTAAGAGATATATTCGACGTCCTTTTGATTCATGTACTCCAGTATTGAAAACATATTACCATATCAGTATGGCATTCAGTTTTCATTACCCTTTTAGTCTGTTACATATTATATGATTTATTAAAAAATGTATATGAAAAATTTCAATATTATGTTAAGTTACCTCAATTAGTAAATCATTAGTGGCAATAGCCAGTGCAGGCCGACAAGTGTGCACCGAGAGCAAAAATGGTGAGAAAACAAGAGCAGATGGAAAGATATCAAATATAATCGTCATTTCTCAAACCTAATATTACTCGCATTTCTAATATATTTTTCTGGTCAATTTCTAAAAATTTGCTGAACAACGAAGATGAATTTTGTACATTTTGCCTGGCTCAAGTTATTAAGATTTACATTGACTTCATATTAAAGGTTCATATGATCACACCGTGAAGCTGTATGACACCCGAATACAGGAGAGTGTACTCAGTGTGGACCATGGCCAGCCCGTGGAGAGTGTACTAATGTTCCCTACCGGTGGAGTCTTCATTACTGCAGGTAAATACCAGGTCTTCGTCATGTAAATATGTCCATACGTGCCAGACATCTGTGTGATCGATACACAAATTTCAGATACCTTGTCGATTGGTTGCACAGCATAATACAGCTATGGCCGGGGAATATTGATTCTATGTTTTGCGTCGCCGCGCGCCTAGGTTTTACATGAATGTGAAGCCAATACAAATGTATGCCGCGTAGAATTTTGCCAAATCTGGCAGATAAAAACACAAAGTCACTAAGTCTAATTTAAGAGGACTATAAACTTAGTTTACATGTATATGAGTTACAGCGGTCGAAATGACGCCTGTCTATCTGCCGCGGACAGTTGAATTTTCCCAGCGACAAGTGAAAAACAAATCTACCTGTCCATGCGACAAGTAGAATTTCATCTAGCAAAACGATAAAATGTGATCTATTTTCTTAAATACCTGGTAGAAGTCTAGATCTATCTGAAGGAACGGACAATCCAATAAATAATCCATTGAAAATTTATTTCAAGCCGATCTTACTGTTGTGGGTCCTGTCAACTTTGTCAATTTCCCGCGGCAAATTTTACTTCCTGTTGCACGTGCGTGGTAGCCGGGTGCATGCAAAATTCGGACCTGTTATGAAACGGTGCATGCAAAATTCGGACCTGTTATGAAATGGAAAGGGATTAAGTCTTGTGTTTTTTCAAGTCCGTACCGATGGTAAATTATATAGTTGGCTTTTTTCCTTCGGCTTGTATTCACAAGACAAACAAAGCTGATATTTTTCTATGCAGATAATCCAGTTAATTGATAATTCCAATGGGATTCTGCTGGCTGGTTCCATATTACTGGAATCAGCAATTGAAGAGGGGAGACAACTTTTGTAGTACATATATTTGGAATACTGCTAGGCTAAAATCTTCAAATTCCTCAAGAAAGGTGTGACTTGCATCATTCTACCATATATGTAGTCACACATGCCATCTAACCATGTGAATTTCACATGGTTCAGTCAAGAACAAAGCTTTTAGCAATTTTAATTTTGCAGAAATTAGGGGACATATTTGTCTTTGTAATTGACATGTATGTATGAAAGTAGACTGGGCAGCACATTCTCAGTCATCACCTTTCTATTCATGGTGCTTAAAGTTTTGAATATAATATGTGGGCCAACAGAAAAAAATAATAATAAAACAAACACCTGCCCACCTCATTTGAAAAAAACATTGATGGACTTGGACCACTGGGGTCTATGTTTTATGTAGTTTAATTTGATTGAACATTTAATAAATTGTTTAAATATGTTGCTATAGTTTGTTATTATGTATGTCAGAAAACTATTCCAGAGTGTTGAAAAATTTGGGGGAAAAGTCCATTTTGTCCGTGTTTTTATCTCTGACTGTGTTGTGTTTTTCGCCCTCCCTCATTGATTTGAAAAGCTGTCCTGACGAGAAACATAGAATTAATTTGCACCGGCCTATGGCTTGCATCATTATTACACTCTACAAGGTCGGGTACTTCCTGATATAAATGCTTTGAAATCGTTGAGCAAGAAGTCCTGAAAACCCACCATTACATGACACACATGCTCCCACTGTCAGAGATTGTAAATCTGTTGCTGTAACACCCTCTGACTGCATTGGGTCGAATTACGTGGCGTGCATGCGCATTCAGTCTGAATCGATTTGAATGATGCAGGTAGCATGTGTATGCATTCAAGAGAGATGAAGAATGCATCCAGTATATTTTATGGAAGAATGAACAATTTAGATGCTCCACTATTTGTCAAGAGTACCGAGTACATCCTCCATCTTAGCTCTGACAGCCTGAGCCAACTCCACTCCATGTAGTAACGGACAATGTTGATTGGCCGAGAGCCATGAACACAAAAGCTGTGCACCACGATTTTGACCACAGTGCAATCAGAGGGTATGTTTGACAGTAGGAGGATAATCTGATGCAATGAGAATGTGATACAGTGCAGACAATGTTTTAGACAATATCAGTGATAATATATGCATCAGTGAATCCATTGCGACAGTCTCACGGGTGTTCTAGCCTCCTTTTGCATGGTTCATTTATTACCTGGAAATGTATAGCAAGGCATGAGGAAGGTACATCAGGGTACCTTTACCCAAAAATGAAATATGAAAATTGTTACTGGTTCCCTTTAAAACAGGTTCTCTGAAAGCCAGTCTGCTGAAATGGGCCCATGTATTAAAATGTTAGAAAGTGATCCTTGACCCCCCCCCCCCCATTCTGCCACCCCTGTAACCAAGCTTCTCTCTTCAGAATTGTACAGCTCCCAGCATGTATACCTTTGAAAGATGTGGTTAATGCTGTAGACCTATATGCCATAGATCTATATGACCTGGACATAAATGCAGTAGAACTATATCCTGTAGACCTATACAAAATATGCCATAGACCTATACAAGATATGCCGTAGATCTATACAAGATATGCCGTAGACCTATACAAAATATGCCGTAGACCTAAACAAGATATGCTGTAGATCTATACAAGATATGCTGTAGATCTATGCAAGATATGCTGGAGACCTATACAAGATATGCCGTAGACCTATACAAAATATGCCGTAGACCTATACAAGATATGCTGTAGACCTATACAAATTATACCGTAGACCTATACAAGATATGCTGTAGACCTATACAAGATATGCCGTAGACCTATACAAGATATGCCGTAGACCTATACAAGATATGCTGTAGACCTATATAAGATATGCTGTAGACCTATATGCTGTAAACCTATATGCCATAGAGCTGTATACTGTTGACCTACATGCCATAGACCTGTATGCTGTAGACCTATCTGCTGTCAGCTTCAGTTAAATGACTTCCATGCTCATCTCATTTTGATCTGTCTGCAACTAGGGATATAAAATTGCAGTGAATGGTTGAGGTATTCGATTTGATGTAATCATGATTTCCCCAGCAGACAATGTCAAGTTGGTAACAGTATGCCAGACTGAGATTTCTACCTGATTATGTCCATGGTCACTAGGGTGTAGAACCCGTTGACAGATTGTCTTATACCCAATCTCATACTCCTGGATGGTTGGCTCCAATTTACTTGATGCATTCTTACAATTTAGTGATTCAGAATTTGAGCTCTCAGTGTCGGAGAGGTTGGAGCGTCTGGAACCAAACACTTGAACTAGTACCTGCTTAGTTCTCTTTCATTTTTTGGCTGAAGATTTTATCGAACAAAATTAAATTTCAGCAAATCAAATCCCTTTCCCTGCAATTTCTATCTACCACATGAATGGCCTAATGAAAATTTATCTTGTTGGGGGGTGAATTTTCTTACAAAAAACGAAGTGCAGCTCGTCTGTTGTTTGTATATTGTTTGTAACTGTAACTGATTCAGGAAGAAGGTACAAATATAGAACCTTCAATATTGAAACAAATATGCATGCAAAAGAGTATTTTGTGTGAAATGTATGAAACATGGAGACCAGATGGAAATTGAGATGTTTTCTTCACTATGGAGACCAGATGGAAATGGAGAAGATGTGTTCTCCACTCTGGAGACCAGATGTTGATGGGGGAGATGTGTGGTCCACTCTGGGGACCAGAAGGTAATGGAGAAGATGTATTCTCCACTCAGGAGACCAGATGTTAATGGAGGATATATATTGTCCACTCTGGAGATCAGATGGTAATGAAAAAGACCTGTTCTCCACACTGGAGACCAGATGTTAATGGGAGAGATGTGTGGTCCACTCGGGATACCAGATGGTAATGGAGAAGATGTGTTCTCCACTCTGGAGACCAGATGGTAATGGGGGAGATATGTTCTCCATGCTGAAGATCAGATGGTAATGGAGGATATGTTATCTCCACTCAGGAAACCAGATGATAATAGATAAGATGGGTTCTTCACTCTGGAGACAGAATGGTGATGAAGAAGATGTGTTCTCACCTCCAAATGGTAATGGAGGATATGTGTTCTCGGCTCTGGAGACCAGATGGTATTGGAGATGTGTTCTCCACACTGCAGATCAGATGGTAATGGAGATGTGTTCTCCACTTTGGAGACAAAACAGAAATGAAGGAGATATGTTCTCCTCTCAACTCTGGAGACCAGTTGGTAATGGAGAAGATGTGTTCTCCATTCTGGAGACCAGAAGGTAATGGATGATATGTGGTCTCTGCTCGGGAGGGGCCCTCGGTGGCCGAGTGGTTTAAGGCATTTGGGTTCATACTCCATGTAAGAATCACGAAACAATGCATACAATAGCCAAGTCTGGGGACAACAATGTGTCTAGACTAGAGCCTTTTCAGCTGCACAAAGACTCTGACAATAGCTTCCTACATGAAGTATCTACCGGCATTTGGCTGGTGACCGCTAGCCTCACACCACTGAACCGGCATGGGTTTGAACCCAATTGGTGCATGTGTGAAAGTTTGCCAGCTACTTGCCGATGGGCGGTGGTTCTTTCCTGGTACTCCAGCTTCCTCCATCAACCAAACTGGATGTCACCATATGAGTGAAATAACATTGAGTTTGACATTAAACTATCCCCCCCCCCACTCCTCTGCTTGGGAGACCAGATGGTAATGGAGAAGATATGCTCTCCACTCTGGAGACCAGATGGTAATGGGGAAGATGTGTTGTCCACTCTGGAGACCAGATGGTAATTGAGAAGATGTTCTCTCCTCTGGATACCAGATGGTAATGGAGACAATGTGTTCTCCATTCTGGATAACAGATGGAAATAGGGGAGATAGGTTCCCCATGCTGGAGATCAGATGGTAATGGAGGATATGTTATCTACACACAGGAGACCAGATGGTAATAGATTGGATATTTTTTCCACTCTGGAGAGCGGATGGTGATGGAGAAGTTGTTTTCTCCACTGTGGAGACCAGATGGTGATGGAGAAGTGGTTTTCTCCACTCTGGAGACCAGATGGTGATGGAGAAGTTGTTTTCTTCACTCTGGAGACACCGGATGGTGATGGAGAAGTTGTTTTCTCCACTTTGGAGGCCAGTTGGTAATGGAGAAGATGTGTTCCCCACTCAGGAGATCAGATGGTTTTGAAGGATATTTTATCTCCAATCTGGAAACTAGATGGTAATAGAGAAGATGGGTTCTCCACTCTGCAGACCAGATGGTAATGGAGGAGATGTGTTCTCCACTGTGGTATAGTACCATTGCGGAGAACACATCTGGTTGTAGCCGAATATTTTAGACTTTATAAATATCCACTGAACACACAATGAGAAGATCATATACACAGTTTAGCAGTACCAGAATCTCAAAACAAGCGGTTATTGTCACAGTTTTATGTTTCATTATAGGCATTGATATAGTTTATTTGTCACATCTCAGTGTGAAGTCATAGCATGTCATCATGTCCATTGTTTTATCGTGATTTGTTGACATCGCATAAACACTTGATTTCCAGTTGAAAGATTTTTTTGAATTTTTTCATTTGAAATATGAAATTAGTTTGAATCATGGATGGATTTATATGAGATTACGTTCGAGAGGTGGACTTTGAGATAGTTGGCATGAAGAATATAATATATTGGTGCCTGGGTAAATCTCGTTCATCAGGTAAAACGAAGTTAGAAAGAAAAACACAATACCTCCGCAAGAAACTACCAGTACCATAAAAACTTGGGAGAAAAAACACCCTTAAATCAATTATGCTTCTTCTGCTGAAATAGACACCAGATTTTACAGGCCACAAACTATGCCACCCAATTAGGAATGGTAATTTACTGGGTTGTGAGGAGAATAATCCAAGTATTTGGAGAGATAATTTGGTAGCTGGCCTGTCAGTTTGTGAAAAATAGAAAAGAGGCACTTTGATAACCTTGTGACGATGTGCGATGTAAATATAGCATTTGTTGGCAATAAAGATGGATTGATAAATGAGGGAAGAAGGGTAAATTGATAGAACAGAGGCTGAGGTATGTATAACTTGATATTTATGTTGACATTCGGTCCGGGCTAGAAATGTGCTCCAGCCTGCCTTCCACTGGCGGAGAATACAGGCAGAAAGACAGATAAATTGATAGATTACAAGTAGAGAGATAAAGAACTTGGTGTGGCTTTACCCCCTACTCTACATCAATCTGAGCTTCCTCCAGGGGCTGTGGCTACTATGTAACTATATAGCGAAATAAAGGTAGCATGTCTAATAACAGCTAACATCTTAACAGCTCACATGTAGGGGAGATCCGAAAATTCTCAACACCCGACTGCATGTGATGATGTCTTTGAAACTATGGAAAAAGTTCTAAAGATTCACCATTGGGATTCAAGATTTGCCATACGGGCTGTGTCAGAGTCTAGCTCAGGTGGCGATGACTGCAATCCCATAATACAGACCAAGCTTCCACTCGCTATCTATTTCACACGATTTTGTGAGAATCTGTCCCACTTGCACTCGTTAAAGATTCACTGTGATAAGCTCTGACTTGGCATCAAGGCCAATGTTTATATGAGAGAGCTCTGAAATGTTTTCGGTAAGAAAATCCCATTTTGACAAAGTCTGGTATGGGGTAGAAAAATTGACAAAACACTTTGTAAAAATTGGTTGTAGGTATTTTTTTTTCCTATGAGGATATAAGCTGGTTTGGATCAGAAGGAAATGAGAGAAAGACAACAGAGACCAGCTGTGAGGGCTCCCTCTGTGTCTGGGCCCATTAACCCTGTAATAACATCAAATCGTAGACAGACATGCATACTAATATTGCAAGTTCTTTTTTACTGCTTCACATCTTATGTAGATTGGTAAGTGGGTATTGAAAGATTTTAGAGCAATGAAAAAGACCATGAATCAGAAATAGACCATTCAAAAGCCAATTAAGTCTAAGAGCTTAAGACACTTTTCTTCAGAATGCATATAAGAGTGAATTGGGGAGAAGGAAAAAATCTTCTCAACAGCCAGGCTTGTCTTGAAAGGCAACATTTGGGCTTGTGTTTTATAAACCCCTGTGATATCTTTCAGGATCAATCTAAGTTGGCAATCTAAGTTCACCTTAAGCGCCCTCAGTCAAGTAGGGGGTCGGTATGGTTGCCAGACCCCAGGTCCCCTTTAGTTATCTCTCATGGGTTAAAACCTGACTTACTCTCTCTCTGTACCCCCCTACAGCCTTGTTTGTTTTACATCAATTCATTCAACTGGTCCTAATGTTATCGCGATCGTATATCCGCAGATAGTGGGTCGAAAATTGTTCATCGGGCTCACAGCTCAGCAGGGATTGTGAAGAGTTTTGTACTACATGGGAACTGAAAAATGAACTGTATATTGATAAATGAAGTCCAATATGCATGTATTCACCACACATATGTCTTTTGTCAAGCAACTATATCTCCCGTTGAAAAAAAATGTCAGAAAAGAACAAGAATTTGAGATTTAACCCCATAAAAAAAAAATGAAATGAAAAAATTGATGACTGAGACAGCCACACACATGTTGGCAGCTGTTTTGAGCTGCGGTCCTTCAAGGCCAATTTGTTACTGGTGCAGTCATCACTTCGGCTAGATGTGATGGTGGAGAAGTGATGTAAAAATGGTATTAGGACTGGGTTGACAGTTATATGTATGCGTATCACTGGCAACTGCGTCATTCCCAGGGGGCCCCATCTCTAACTCCAGGAGGAAGTCACTGTGTCGGTTTTCACCAGTTTTTTGAGAGTTTCTCTATTTTTTACCCCTGTTAAATTTCTTCCTACAAGGTTTCCATAGCCAATTTTCCCAGACTAATAATCTACGGATTTTTTTTTCAATGCAGAACAAATTATAATGAAGGTCTACCATCATCGCTTTTCCATTTTGCTAACTGCTGTTTTGTGAGAAACGACAAACTTGAGTATTTAAATTCTACTTTCCCATGGCCATTTTATGCCTTTTTTTTATCTTAGCATGTGGGTGTCCAATTTGGGGAATTGATTCTGAAATAGCCACTTTTGTGGCAGAGATAAACACCATATTCAAGTTCACTGGGTAATACATTTACTTGATGGTATCCTTTAATTTTCATTTAGACTTTTAGTAATGAACATTTTTTGTCAGTTTTTTTATTGCATTCGTTAAATAAGTTAGCTGAAAAAGAAATTTTCCGGATGATAATTGATATCCCATGATGCTAGTATTTTAAACAAAAACAAATACAGTTGCAGTGTTAATTGATGTGTTTATAGTAATGTAAACATACAAAAACAGTGTGTGTTGACTTTTGGTGTTCTAAAATATTTCTACAGAATAATTTCATGATATCTAAAGCGCAGTTATTCGCAAGAAAACCTTATTCCAGTTTTAATGAACGTTCAGTTACATATCATCAGAATTAGCCCATTCAATTTGAAGAACAATATTTAAATTGATTTTTATTCATTTTGAAGAAATGAAAATTATGATTTGTAAAATTTAAATTAATTTATTAAATCAAATTAATTTCCTAATTTCAAAAGTCCAAGTTTTCTTATGTAGGTGGATCACACTGTAGTATTTGACTGGATAATTGCATGGCTTAAAAATACTCTATTTTATGCTCCAGAACTGACTGTGGAAGAATTGCCTGGAAGAATGATCATATAAATTTGATATGATAGCAATCCTACAGGATTTGAAAAGTCATCCTACAGGATTGAATTTAATGAGCCCATGTATGCAGTACTACAATTGAAACTATCATCCAGATCTTATTTACCAATCTTGTCTGCAGACACCATGTGAAAAAGTAAATCCCTTAACAGCTAAACCACCTTGTCAGAACTTGTTGACTGCATTTTCATTGAACCCTCCCCAGCTGACTTTTGATACAAAAATAAATATTTTTGAATTATTTTCTAGATATAATTGTTTCTGACCAGTGACACTCCCCGACATGCACTCTTTGACCCAAAGCTAATTGTATTTGTCACAATCTTAATAAGAAAACTGATCATTTTAACACTCGGTACGGTCCAGCTTAAAGCGCTATAGTTTTGTAGTGTGACCAGAGAGATATTATTCATGTATTATACTTGTACAGTAGCTTATCAATTAGTATCAATGTCAAGTGAACTGCAAGGGGCTCCACTGTTTCTTGTTAGTGCTTATTTTAAAATATTTTTCATGACAGCAAAATGGAATTGTCCTCTGTTAAAAGTTCAGGAATATTTTTTTTTTTTTTTTCAGACCAAAGAAAAATTATTTAATTATTTCAAACAAAACAGTGGGAAAATTTTCTGATAATCAGAAGGAATCTCGACTTAAAGCTCGCATCATACTGTGTGCTGACCTCGGTGTGAATATGTGTCATGATAAATTAACTAGCCTACCATCCGCTTATAACCTGGTCCATATTCTCACCCACCTGTTAACGGGTTAGCGGAACTAACTAAAATGTACCTCTCTAAATTGGAGGTAAGAAAGGTCGTATTTGCTTAATAACTTTTGATTTATTCATCATAATACTCCGAAATCTTCAGGTGACTTAGCTTATATATTGTTACATGCCAGGTTCATGTGTGAAAGTTTGTCAGTTACTTGCCGAAGGGCGGTGGTTCTCTCCGGGTACTCCGGCTTCCTCCACCAACCAAACTGACAGTCACCATATGAGTGAAACAAACTTGAGTGTGACATTAAGCCAAATTCCGTCCCTCCCTTGTTACATGCCATAACAGTGATTTTCCAATGAAAGTGTGCATCGTCTTATTTTTAATAGAGAACAAAACATGTCTTCTATCATTATGCAAATGAGTTAGATGACAGTTTGTTTTTAATACCATTCAATGCAGTTAGATATTCCATGGTCACCTCTGGCAGATGTCTCTTAGTTCCATGTATTCTTGACAAATTAATTGGGCAAAAAACCCTTTTTTACCTCCATTTTAGAGAGGTAGTTCTCTCTAACCTGGTTAAAAAACTTCAAGGTAATGCGAAGTACCCATCACACATTGACTTTCAGCTTCCAAAATGATACTTACATAAGCAGAATGAGTTCCTGTAAACGAGAAAATGCAGCAACTACTTCCACCAGCTTGGAGATTAATATAAGCTTTATAAGAAGATTAGTTGATGTATTACAATGTATATCTTCCATTGCAGAGTATACTATATCATTCATTCAAGCAGAATGATACACTCTGCACTCACTCAACCAGTTTGTTTATTCCATGTGTATTGACGAGATTATCAGACCTCTCCTTCACTGGTATATTAGCCAATGCCAAAGTTTTGTCGCCTGCATTGCCTTCCTAACATATATTTAATCTCCCTATTCCCATTCTCATGGCATCCCCTTTTGTCATATATACCCTCTGATGTCAAAGTGGGGCAAAATGCGGCGCGCAGCTTTTCTGCGCATGGGTCTAGCCCAATGAACAGCCTCCGTTACTAAATGAAGCGAACTTGTTGAGCCATTCAACATAGGCGTTGTATATCGACGTATTTCTCGTCCACCTTCATTGATTGTTTTTATTACTTGCTTGTTGCACATAAATACATAATAATATATACCTCGCTGAAGTTCAGATGAGTAATTTTGGCTGAGTAATTTTTCGATATTATATTTTGTGTTGACTTTGATCTGTATTGTGTTACCCTCCCTCACTGAGTTCAAATGACCAGCGACATGAAACAGATATCATTCGATACACATGACCATTATATAATTTTCTGAAAGACGCACGCTTGTTGATTGCCTGGTCACATGTCACATGCTTGATCCATTTTCCAGGGTCATTCAATTAATGCTTACAATAGCTCTCAGCGTGAATCAGAATGCTCGCCCGTCAAATGTTGTTTACAATATCTCCACGCGGTGATCAGCTGTGATGACGTAGTCAACCGGAAAATATAACACGCTCTCTCATTTGTTTGGCGGAAAAGACACAATGCGGCTGCGCGCCAGGCATTTGCATAGGGAAGAAGTTAGAGTCTGTTTACCGACAGATTGGAGATTACAAACTCTGACGTTGGGAGAATGCCTATTCCTTGAATCTGAACTTTTGGCTGCAGAGGATATGGTCTGCAATGTAAGGCAATCTCCAGTATCAAATGGTTGCAGAGTTTCTATGCAGTAAAGATCTGTAATGTAACGTAATCACACTCTGCAACCAAGGTTATGTTCGGGTATGTTAAAGTTTGAAATCTGATTAAAAGAACATTTCACATTCCAGATTATATTCTCAGGTTGATTTTTATAACAGATACATTAATCTTTGTCAGAAAATCAGACCTGTTACCACTGATTTGAAATTTGGGTGAGCCATTAATTGTAACACCTTTCTTTTGCTTGTGTCTTTGAACCAGGGGGTAATGTGATCAAGGTATGGGATGCCTTAGCGGGGGGTAAGCTCTTCACCCAACTGTGTCACCATCACAAGACTGTCACCTGTCTATGCCTGTGCAGCAATAATCAACGCCTCGTTTCAGGTGGCCTTGACAGGTAAGATATCCATTGGACTTAATATATTAATTTTCAGTGCAGTCTCGGTGAGATTCTGAAAATTTTAAAGACATTTCCAGTAATTTTAGCATTCAAGCAAATGATGTTTTGGATGTGTTATAAGTTGATATTGTGTAAATAAAATAAATAAATGTTGATGTTTGTGGTTAGCATAACACAGCCTTGGATGGTCTTGTCATGTGCATAATTTAACTTGTGACCAATGAATAAATATGGTGTAATTATGGCACTGTGATATGGTATATTTATGGTGCTTTCATATTGCTGTGATTAATCTTCAAGGACCTCTAACCACATGATATTGGGACATTAATCTCCCCTCCATCCGCCACTTAGCCTCCAGGTATTGTCATCGTCATGTATGTCCATCCGTCATCAATTTCTCATTATCACCATGTCTTAAGTCTGATCATGCCTAGGCCCGCTAAGTTCACACCACTCGTGCATCTGGTGAGGGAATAGAAGCCTATTGATCTTGGTACATTCTTTCTAAGTCACCAGGTCAAAGTAGACCTGTACAACAGACACAGATACAAGATTTCTGTATTGTTGATATAGGAGGAAACCATGAAAATTAGCTTCAAGCTATTGGATATATATGCATAGATAGCATTAGTACTTAAAACAGTAAAATACAAAATAGTAGAAATCAAAATATATTACAGACAGCCATACTTTGGTTCGCATGCTCAACAACATGATGGACCCGGTCAGAGTTTGAAAATACATGTACATGTACTTCAAATTGGGATCTTCTCAAAAAGGTTGGTGAAGAGCATTCCAGATGTCCACCATCAATGTCTTACTACCGAGTATGACAATATTTTGATAATGATGACTATATTTAATGGACACTACATCCACACATGAAAGATGTGTCACTGGGTTTAAGAAAGGCCATTGAGGTGAAATAACATTTCTAGATCAATTATGTTTACCACAGTTCTAAACCCTTCCGCATCTTAGGCGATGGTGTATTATCTGGGCCAAAAGTAGTTTTATCTCACACTGTATCTCTTGTAGGATTATGACCAATAACATGACCAATCATGGACGTTGCCAGGATTTGTTGAGAGGGGGTCATTTCCTATGCTTACTTTATTGAAGAGCCATCTACTGTGCTGTCCAACTGAAGAAAATAATATATGTTTGGGTGCTGCCCCCCCCCCCCCAGTGACGCACTTGCTATATGTTCATTCTTATGTGCACTGTATGGTATTTTATACACAAAAACATAATACCATACCCTTCTCCAGTCGTCAAATCTTCATTTTCCTTCATACTATTTATTTAATTTGACATAAGTGGAAAACAAGACAATTAACCTCTCGCAAAGTGAAAAATAAAATTTAAAATCTTTTTTTTTTTCGGTACAACTCTGGCCTTTTTCATTCTAATTCAATTACTTTTCAGATTCGTCTTTTTATGTTGTTGTGGTTTCATGCCACCCAATATGATAGGTCTGAGTGCCCCACACGATCTTATCTCGATTATGTAGCAATTAGTGACATATTGAGCAACATAAATATTACATGTGGCAGAGCATGGATAATTCTCATAAATACAGCTGGGCTTTTTTGCATGAAAATAGGGAATCCTTGGAAAGACTTTGAATCTGTTGACTGATATCTTCCTAGTAGAAGTATCATATCTGGAGAGGCACTGATGTCACGGATAATTAGGGAGTACAGTGGCAGTTTTATCATCTCAGATTCAATCTGTTGGCCTCATGGCTGATAAAAGTCCTTTAAGCTTATCAGATAGCCAGCCTACATGTAGTTATAATTATTGAGCTGATTTCATGATTGCCCTAATGGAAACATAATTAATAACATTAGGAATTATAGGGGGCACCCTGGGGTGAGGGGTCTTTTCACTGAAGATCCCACACAACAGGACCTGCCCTCTGAGACAGGGAATATTAGGCCGATGATTATTAACAGCAAAGAACATGTGGCTCCAGGGCTACTGCAGGTTGTTTTATCGGACCCAGTGGCTATGAATTAATTGAGCATTTGACGTGAAATATGGCACGCAATATTGAACCAGGAAAACGATCTGTTACTGGGAATACAGTTATGACACAACCATCTTGTTACATTTTACCAGCTCAGAGCACTGCATCACTTGAGCCAGGCTTTATACACACCATTTGGGAAATTAATTACCGTATCATAGTCTATTTTATTAATGATTAGTTTTATCTTGAGAATGATTATTGCTCAGAATTGGTCTGATGGCAGCTTATTGATCAGAAAGTTAACTGGGCCTGTTGTAATTAACCAGGCCTGTTGTCATTGCTCCTCCTCCAGAGTTGTTTTGATGTTGTACAGGGGGGCGTTTACTTCGAGGTAACTGCTGAAATGTTTACCTTCCTCACCGAGATTTGCCGTTGATCCTTAACCCAAGAGTGAATGAGCCGAATTAGGTTTTATGCTGATATCTTTTTATATATAGAAGATAAAATTCTGAAATTACAATAACATTATGTGCTAGCAAACTATATTTTGCAAAACTTCAAATAAGCTTGGCTTGAATTTTACAGGAAATTTTTTCCATCTGGCATACCTATATACATGTTAAGAGTCAAAGGCTCAGTCAAGCGGAACATGCTCGGGTGCTGCTTGGTCAAACTGAGCTATGACATTATGCCAACGCTGAATAGTACAATATACATTTTGTCAGTTCAGGGATCATCACCCACCAGCACACACTTGGACGAAGATGCAAGATGTATGGTTGGTTGGTTTGATTGGGCACTCCATCGTAGTACAATGGGCACTGGTCATACAGAGTATGCCGTGCAACCCGTTCCTCAACTCCGCCCTACATACCAGGCATGTCCTCCATAAGGTCCTAGGTTAAACAACCGAAGAAATGAGCAAAACTGATGTTTAACCGAAAACGACTGGAAAGAAATATTTAATACTTGATGAGGTGAACAAATACTAGGTTTATAATATTGAATTTATTTCCTTCCGTTTTTGTGTAATGAGCATTATTGCTCGTTTCTCCCATTGTTTAACCAGGGATCCTTATGGAGAACATTCCCAGAGTACAGCTTGCATCTTTGCCCGACTGTGTGTGCTGGTGCCTGACGATCGCTGATAATCTCTAAACCAGAAAATGATCTATTTTATGTGTATGACCTCTTGGAATATTAAAGTGTCATAAGGCAGCTGTGTTGGGGTAATCCAGCGGGGGTATCTTTTGTTTGGCCCGTGCTGATCTGGATAAATAAAGGCCAAGCAGAAGACACCCCTGTGGATTACCACTGCAACCTTCCTAATCTAATAAGATGGCATTCTGTGATTGCATCGCAGCGATTAATTTCTGATATTAATTCAACATCACAACAATGTCTGTGCTTCAGGATTTTGTCTCCTCACCACCAGTTAATGATAAATATGTCAATTATACAATTACTTACATTTTTGCCAAAACTCTGCATCAAATAAATTAGGCAGTCTCTGGTCAGATTTGTAGCCAACTTTTGGCTGTGTTACAGTTTCAGCATTGTTATATTTCTTAAACTATGACACTCTTATAAACCAATAGGGCAGCACAGAGTTCGAGGTAACTGCCGATCTGTTTACCCCCCTCAGAAAGATTTGCTGTTGATCTTTAACCCAGAAGTAAATGGACCTAATCATTTTTTTTGCCAATATATCTATACAGAAGGTAAAATTCTGAAATTACATTATGTGTTGGCAAATCATATTTTGTGATACATAGTAAAATGTAGATTTCAATTACGCAGGTTCTGATTTTTACAGCAAAATTTGGCCTATCTAAATGCATTATATTAAGAGTCAACGGCTCAATCAAGCGAACATTGCCATACTCGGGTGCTGGTTGGTCAAACCCACGCTGATCTATTCAGAAAGTAGGTTATCTATCCCTGGGTCGCTGCAGCTCTGTCATATTGGAGATAGAAAAGATCATCCTGGTCATGACCAAAGGCTCCTGCAATCTGTTAATTAACCATATATGTTGATAACAATTATACATTTACATGTATATGGCTGGGGCCCTCGCTTTTTATTTTAACTGAGAGTCCTATATACATACAGTATTCAATTTGTCTGGAATAATTAATTAATTAATTAATTGAGCTAACGTCGTACTTGCTGGAATTTTCCATTCACCTATGTGTCCTCAAGGCAATGAGGGGAAAAAACACTTTTCTGAATGAGACTGTTCATATACATATGCATGTGGTATGTTCTTTTGCTGTTAATTTATTCTGGATATTAGTTATTTGTTCATAATATAGAGTATGTGTTTGTTTTAACAGGCATGTGAAAATCTACGATATCAGTTCATATCAGCCCGTTCATACACTGGATTATCCTGGGGCCATTCTCAGCCTGGGCGTGTCGGTACGTTTTCTTTCTGAAAGCAACAATGCATTCTTGGGCCAGTTATTGGAATTAAGCAGGGTCTAGTTGTGTTAGTTAATGGCATGGAAGAATATATTAATATTGCCTTATTGTACGTGGGTTCAAGTAAACAAATTCTAAAAATATTCAAGTGAATATATTATCAGTTGTCCCTATGTTATTTTGCAGCATTCTTGACGGTACCCTATTTCTTCTAATTTTTCGAACAGCATTTTTAGACTTAAACATCTTTATTCCAATTGAGGCTAAATACTAGCTAGTGAAATTTGTAGAATATTAGCAGAATTTCTCTCTGCAGATGCCTGAAGTTGAGTTTCTTTACTGAATAATTAGAAGAAATAGGGTAACACAAGAATCTAAAAACAGTAAATTCATTAAAATTTTATTTCAGCCTGATGATCGGGTGGTGGTGGTAGGTACCACTGATGGTCTCCTATCCATACAGCACCGCAAGGAGGGCGAGGAAGGTCAACCCACTGCCAGAAAGAAGAAAAAAGCCTCGTACAAATACACCCTTAAAGGGAAACTATACTACCCACAACAAGTGAGCTTATCAATGGAATTATGTCATGTTTAATAAGGTTCCCACATGCTCTCCAAGAAGGGATCCACTACATGTAGCTTCCCATTGGACTGCACAAGAGAAGCTGGTGATTGGTTACAGTAGCTCAGTGGCAGTTGAGTTACACACTAACTGCTGATTGAGTGACCTACTTGCTACACATTGAGCTACCCACTTGCTTCACATTGAGCTACCCATTAACTGCTCATAGAACAGTCCACTAGCTGGCCACTGGGTTACCCACCAACTCCCCATTGGGCTACCCACTACCTACCTATTTGGCTACCAACTTACCATTGATGGAATGGCCCACCCGCTACATGTACCTGTTGAGCTACCCACTAAGTATTTTTTAAGCTACCCACTAGCTGCCTGCTTACTGCACTTTGAGTGGTCCACCAACAACCCTTTTTAGTGACCACCAGCTGTTCACTGAATCAACCACTAGCTGTCCTTTCAGTCCAATACTACCCATTGATTAGCCTACTATCCCATTATGTGACCAACCAGCTGCCGATTGAGCTTTCCATCAAGCTGCCCACTAGCTGCCCATTGAACTACTATACCACTAGCTGTCAATTGAACTAAATCACTAGCTGTCAATTGAGCTGTACCACTAGCTGCTCATTGAGCTGGCCACTAGCTGCCGTTGAGCTATACTAGTAGCTGCCATTGAGCTATATCACTAGCTGTTACTAGCTGCCAATTGAGCTATACCACTAGCTGCCCATTAAGCTATGTCACTAAACTGCCATTGAGCTATACCACTACAGGGGTCAAAATGTTCGGTCGTTCACTCGTTTTTACGACCAGAAAAATCTGCTGACGAGTAAAATTGAAGCCCAGGTCGTCCTCCTGACGATCACAAAAAAATTGGCTTCCGTAGAAACAAACTGTCAATATCATGGATTTGGCAGAATTGTTAAAAATGTTTGTTCATCTTTCCCGCTGACAGCCCAACTTCGCTGCCGGTCGGCCATGTTTGCTACTTGTGTGGATGCTGGTGTGAAATGGTCCTATGCGGATACACTGTGACCTCCCTTCCTTTCCTAACTTCAGGCTATGCCAGCATTTAGTTCCCTAGGAACAATTCCACTCATGCACTTTCTCTTACAACATCAACAACAACACGAACTTTCCGTGGCTGACAGCACATGTTTTTTTACATCATGAATTGTCTAGTTGGAGTGATGCACAAAACGACCAGTACTTCAATGAAAGTTTATCACTTTCAAGATTCATGAAGACAAAACAGATCTTCATTCCTGGTTACATTTTGATAATGAAAGTAACAAAACGTCCTGTGAGGTTTGTCTTGAAATTGACAATTCTATGTGCACCTATTACATTTTGATACAACACCATAACCCCAAGAGAAAATGATCTTGTATTATAATATTATGCCGGCATGAGGATGTGCAAGATAATATTCTCAACTGTTTTTCTGTTTGTTTTTGTTTTTTTCCTTTCAACTTTACGACCTGAAAATGGCATTTGGCAGCAGTAAAAAAAATAAAATGAAACACTCCATTAAGATTACAGGTTGAAGGTAATGGATGACCTCAATCTCACTGGAATGACCTCAGTTTTTGACGAGGTCATCCACTGGATGACCTGGAAATTTGGAACATTTTGACCCCTGCCACTATCTGCCATTGAGCTATACCACTAGCTGCCCATTGAGCTATACCACTAGCTGCCCATTGAGCTATACCACTAGCTGCCCATTGAGCTATACCACTAGCTGCCATTGAGCTATACCACTAGCTGCCCATTAAGCTATGTCACTAAACTGCCATTGAGCTATACCACTATCTGCCATTGAGCTATACCACTAGCTGCCCATTGAGCTATACCACTAGCTGCCCATTGAGCTATATCACTAGCTGGCATTGAACTATACCACTAGCTGCACTAGCTGATTAACATGAGCTAAAGACTGAAGACTGGCAGAGGTTGAATCAACAGCCTGACTAGTTGTAGAGTGTGTTAGCTTTGGTTTAGCAATGATACATACAGATCACATAGCACATCAGTGGTAAGCTCGATTTTCACATAACAGGAAATAACATCACTGGTCTTTCAAAACATTCACATGATTTTGTGACAAATTGTTTAGATTTTCCTCATTATACTACAGGTATCTGTTCATTATAAGTTACTTCAAACCTGGATAATAATGTTCTAAAGGACCATATTACAGAAACTCTGTGATTGGTTGAATGTTCTTCCAAGTCTCTTCACAAGCCAATGAAAATACCTGATTTGAATTTGAAATTTTGAATTGACCAATCAGGTGTCTCAGAACTGGAGGATGCTCTGGAGTTTCTAGAAAGAAAAACAACAAGCAGCTACAATATAACATTCTCATGGCATCAGATTGTATACCTCCTAGTATCAGAGCTGAACTGAACTGGGGTTACGAATGATCGTAATCAGACTCCGATGTCATTGGTCAGCAGGTCACAGCCCAGACCATTTCCAAACAGAGATTCAAATTCGTTTTTTTTTTTTTAACTTTGACCATTCTCAAAAGCATTAAACCACTATTAAATGTCAGATATAACCTCCTAATAAAAAAAAAGTATGAAGTGTTTTGACCATTTGGTAGAATCTATAAGTTTTGATAGAAAACTACAATATTAAACTTACAGTAGTTCTTTTACTTTATTCAAATATGAAAAGGAAATTCTGATTTTGCTGTCACCTTTAAAGGTATGGTCTATCGATTTTCATTGGTTAATTTATTGTTCGGTCTATAATTGTCACAATCTGGCCGATGTATGTCATAAAACTGACTTATTTTACTGCCCCCCCCCCCCCGTCAATCTTGTATTTTTCGAGAATTTTAACTGATAAAACCCCATTACAGTAATCATGTTCTGATAAACATAATTATCATTTTTTGTGATTGTCCAACTCCCAAATAATTTCTGTCGTAATATCAGATGAGCGTGTTTAGAAAATGGTTGATGTAGAAATGGCAAGCATGCATAGCAATGTTTACTCTTCATGATGATAATTTTTAGTCACACTTTCTTATTCCACTTTCATTCAAATTCATTCTATTGATTTACTACAAAATCAAACCTTTATTCATGAAATATACCAGTGTTAATTTATATATTACCTGACATCAAAAAATTCATGAAATCCTGACATTTTCTGTATACCAAACTGAACTAGCTCTGTTACCAAACTGTGAACTAGCTCTGTTACCAAACTGTGAACTAGCTCTGTTACCAAACTATGAACTAGCTTTGTTATCAAACTGTGAACTAGCTCTGTTACCACACTGGGAACTAGCTCTGTTACCAAACTGTGAACTAGCTCTGTTACCAAACTGTGAACTAGCTCTGTTACCGCACTGTGAAGTAGCTCTGTTACCGCACTGTGGAGTAGCTCTGTTACCAAACTGTGAACTAGCTCTGTTACCAAACTGTGAACTAGCTCTGTTACCACACTGTGAACTAGCTCTGTTATCACACTGTGAACTAGCTCTGTTACCAAACTGTGAATTAGCTGTTACCAAACTGTGAACAAGCTGTTACCAAACTGTGAACAAGCTCTGTTATCACACTGTGAACTAGCTCTGTTATCATACTGTGAACTAGCTCTGTTAACAAACTGTGAACTAGCTCTATTACCAAACTGTGAACTAGCTCTGTTATCACACTGTGAACTAGCTCTGTTAACAAACTGTGAACTAGCTCTGTTAACAAACTGTGAACTAGCTCAGTTACCAAACTGTGAACTAGCTCTGTTACCAAACTGTGAACTAGCTCTGTTACCAAACTGTGAACAAGCTCTGTTATCACACTGTGAACTAGCTCTGTTATCACACTGTGAACTAGCTCTGTTAACAAACTGTGAACTAGCTCTATTACCAAACTGTGAACTAGCTCTGTTATCACACTGTGAACTAGCTCTGTTAACAAACTGTGAACTAGCTCTGTTAACAAACTGTGAACTAGCTCAGTTACCAAACTGTGAACTAGCTCTGTTACCAAACTGTGAACTAGCTCTGTTACCAAACTGTGAACTAGCTCTGTTTTCATTGACTGATGAGCATGACCTTTAAGCATTGATAGAAAATTAACATAATTTACAGTACTGGTACTTCTTCTAAACATCAAGAGAAAGTTCTGATTTTGCCGTCTGAGATAAACCATGAAGAAATTATCCTTATTTATTGTTGTGTGAAACAAATCTCAGGGTCTTCTGGAGTTCATCTGACTTTCTAGATATCAAGTTTATGACATAATGGCCAGACGGGTATCAAAGGAATGCTTAAAGCAACTTTTTGGCCACATACCAGACAGATATATTATGGTTATTTAATATTCTCGTACCAGTCTATTACTAGTTTTTTTAAGGTGAACACTGTGTTTCTTTAGTCGTATATAATCTGTGTAGTATAATGCGGTGGCAAGGATGCGGAGTAGTTCCGTTTGACACCAGACATTCAAACATGTGATCCATCAATCTGATGTGTTTTTACATAAACCAAGACCTGAAAAAAAAAGATGCAGCCTGGGGTAGCTCCAGTCCATGCTTCATGGTCATTGCATACATAAATATATACAGATGTAAGGTAAACAATCTCAACATATTTACACCCATAAAACAGCTCATCAATAACGGGTTTGTGGAAGGGGGTGAAAAAAAGAAACCTAAATCTGTTCAAACAAAGAACTTCCCAGAAGTGTTTCACTGAGTGGTCTGCTTCGTTTTCCAGGGTGATTTCGTTGTGCAACACAAGAGACGGGACCAGCTGACTAAATATGACAAATACTTCAGGAGGTTTGAATACAGCAAAGCCCTCGACGCTTCCCTTGAAGTGAGTGACACCAAACTAATATATCTCCGGATTTTCTGACCTCGACTAATCGAGAAAATCTGCTTTCTTTTAGCCAAGCTGTTATATTACCTCAGTGTTCGATAAAAAAACATAGATCTGACAGAAGTGTGGTATTTCATATAATTTCTGAATATTGCCCAGTTTTGATGTATTAAAAATGATGTTTTTCATTAAGGTTCATATGTGCACTATACGAAAACTGTTTAGTAGTTTTAGAATTCAGGATCATTACTTTGTTAGATTTGTCTCCCCTATGTCCAAAGGGCTCGAGGGGGCTATAGTACTGACTATACTACTGAGATACATCCGTTCATCTTTGTTTCTGGACAAGAACTTTTGAAAAAATGAACAGGTTCTTTCCAAGTTTGGTAAATGGGTACCTTGCCTCGCGATCTCGCTTGGAATTGTTTTTCATGCCCATCTGCCTATAGGTGGCGCCAAGTTAAAATTTTGTTTCATGACAGTAACTTTTTAAAACCTGAAAAAATTCTTTTCAAATTTTGTGTGTGGGTACCTTGCCTCGAGATATCGCTTGGGATTGTTTTTCATGCTGATCTACATGAATTGGGAGTCGAGTCAAAATTTCCTATCGAGACGGTATGTTTGGTATGTGGGTACATTGTCACAGGATCTCGCTTGGGATTGCTTTCCATGCCAGGGTCTTCCGAGTGAAATCACTATTTTCAACGTCGGAGACTTCAACTGCTCAGGCTTTCATTAAATTATTATGATATTTGCTTCATTAAAAGGTCTTTCCTAATCAAATGTTTAAACTTCTCAAATCATAATTATTGTCATATTTGTTGTATGTACGTGTTCAAAAGATATTTTCTGCTCAACTGTTGACAACAATATTCTGCATTTTGAGGTGTCATTTTGGTAAGAAAATCAAGAGGTGTTGATTAAAAATGTTATAATATTTCAGAAATAAGTTTTTCATTGGTTATTCACAGTTGCGGGTGAGAACAAAGAGTCCCGAGGTCTGTATCAGTGTTCTACAAGAGTTAATACGCAGGGGAGGTATAAAAGCTGCACTGGCTGGAAGAGATGACAAGTCTTTATCAATATGTCTGAGATTTCTTCAGAAGTAAGAGTTATCTTTGGCATTGTTTATATCTTCATACAGGGCGCAGCCATTTTGGAAAGAAGTTGCACCGAAAATTAATTGTGCGCATGTGCGAATGTGATCCCATTTCTGCTCTCAGAAATCCACTTGGCTAGAGGTCACTTTCGCAGTTAGCGAGTTCTAGGGCTAGATTGTGATTTCGGATGAAGTGTAACTAGAGATATTATCCTGACCAGGTGTGACCGACTATTTGACCCATTTATTGATTGGCTCCTGTATGGGCACCTCAGCGACATAATACCTCAACTGTCAGGAGTCATCACTAAAGATACAGAGCGGATAAGGCTAGATTCAGTTTTGGGGTGCTGTGACCTTGATCTGTTGACCTCAAATCATTAGGCTTCTTTGGAATCACAACATCACATCACAAAGATTACAGAATCATACAACCAACTAGTGGAAACAGAGCATGTGTAGTTTAACTTTGGGAGAAAGAGAAGTCAAGAAAACTGAAATCTCGGGTTTGAATAAGCTGATGGGTCTGCTCTTACCATCTTAGCTTGCTAAGGGCATTTCACGTTTCACTTAACACTACCCTTAGATTGTCGCTTTGATTCGGCATGTATTTCACACGGCGCCATCTATCTAGAGGGAGATAATCCAGTTCGAAAGTTGTTCCCAAAGCATGAGGTCAAATGTCGGTCCCATTTAAACGAGCCAATGATATTATCTGTATTCAAATACTTCTCAGACATGCAGACATGTCAGTTTCACGAGGCGCAAGACTGGGGGAGTCTACGCGAGACCAAAACGAAGTTGTGCGAATTAGCTATTTTATTTCTCACTCTAGTGGAGCATGCTTCTTTGTTTATCTTAAGAAAAATCATATTACAAATGGCCTAACATATTTGAAAACAAAATAAAATCGGCGGCAGGCCACAGGAAAATGATATGCTTTTTATTTTGTGATGGGGGCACTTCGAGGCCCACCATGGGATCATGTCAATCGATCGCTTTCTGGAGGTGTGTCTTCGTTGTATGAATGTGATTGCACCGATGTCGGATGTAACGGGACCAGTCGGATGTGACCATTTGGGAAACGCCCTATTACACTCAGATAGCACCCGTTACCGCATGGCTACGAGCAGAAGTTTCTACGTATGATCGTGCCATGCGTTCGGATGATGGCTCTTACTGAAGGAGCTGTTCTATTAACTGTGCGGACACATAATCTTGTATACTTAAAAGAGCCCTCTGAAGCTCCATCCTTTCATACCAGTGGATTTTGTGGGTTAATAGAGAGAATATATTACATAATTTCGCACATAATATAGCTGAAAATGCTTTAACCATTGTTCATTTATTTTTCTTTTCTGAATCCCACTGCCTGTGATATTTCTGTATGGACACGTGCCCATATTGGCTGTAGAGTTTATAATTAAAAATTCTGAAAATTCATCCGGGTGGAGAATGTTACAGTATATTGGTTGGTTAAATGTAAAGCCATGCCATGGCTGTCAGCATTGATATATGTAGAGGAAAGTTAGCCACAGGTGTTCTTTGAAGACCAACGAGATAAATATGATAGGTACCTGTGTATATATTCATGACAGTGTTTTTCTTTTCTTGCAGAAACATAAGTAACCCCAAGTTTATGACAACTTTAGTAGACGTAGCACATCTGATACTGGGTAAGTTGTTAATTCCCAGCTGCTGGATAACCTAATGAATTCTCACACCACCAGTCTCTATTTTCTCTCAAGTCTTCCTTATTTACTTTGACTCATTCTCAATTATATTATCGCTGAGATATGAGGTGGCTGTGTGTGGATAGTGGTCTGTAGACAAAACTTTGTGGTGAAATATTCAAACCTCTTCGAATACTGTACGAGATGTTATTTTTGAGGATTCCTCCATTTTTGAATGCCAACCAAGTGAAACCTGTGTAAACTGACCATTTTTGGGACCAGCTTATAGTGTCAGTTTTGACAGGGTTCTAGTTAACCCTGTCAAGATTCAAAATGCTTTAAATTTAACTTTTGAGACCATGGCTAATGCCAGTATTTAAAGGTTGTTTGGTTTACCCAGGTGTCGGTATTCACACATTCCATTACAGGCCGACCATCAATTTATTGAAAGCATGCAGTTTATCGTCGCATATCTTTTTACTTGTGGATAATGCAACAAGAGCCAAATTGGCTTCAAATTCAATATACACCCACACAACAGATTTTAATTTTGTAGCATATGGTAATTCCTCTAATAAGTCAATCTCTTTTATACTGTCTATCAAATCTTTTAAGTAAAAAACTTAGATTGAATGACATTTTCTTTCGCCAACATGGTGAAGAGCAATCCAATTTCCAACAGTTTTGAATTATCGGAGGTGAAAATAGGCAGAATATTTTTTGGAATTGGCTTCTAAATAGTGTTTTCAAGTGATTGAATTAATAGAGGAATTAACAACACAGCAATGAAGCAATCAGAGATTGCTCAATTGTATGCCCCCCTTCCGCTTTAATCCGACACTGCCCCACCATTTTTCTGTTCTGTATTGGTCGGTGGAGGCCTAATTTGGATAATTATAAAAATTCTGTTTCAGTCACAATTTCGGCATGCCTCGCACAATTCATATTTCAAGTATCGACCAACAAGTAATAATACAATGTTTTGATTCAAGATGGTCGCCAGAGCTTTCGCCAAATCCGAAAATGTGACCTGGTTATGAGACCTACATTCCTTGGGAGTATATTATGGTGAAATTATGAAGCGATCAGTGAACTTTGAATTTTACGCCCAATTCACTCTTTTTGCAATTCATACTTCAGGACCTATGTGGTCTGCTTTGGAATGTAGAATAACAATTTTATAGCCATTTTCCCAGTCCAAATCAATTATGGACTGAGATCCAGCCTGAACAAAATAAATATATCCCATTCACTTAGGTTTGATGAACAAAGGGCCATAACTCTTGAAAATATAACCGAAAGTAGAGAAACGTCACGCTGCACAACTATGGGGCATTGACCACATATCATGCAAATTCCATACTTGTCCATACAAACTTAACCGAGATCCAGCCCGGACAAGTCCCAATTCACAAAGATTTCAAGAACAACAAAGGGCCATAACTCTTGAAAATATACGCGAAACGGGGAGAAACTTCACGCTGCACAACTATAGGGCACTGACCACATATCCTGCAAATTTCGAAATTGTCCATACAATATTAACCAAGATCCAGCCCGGAGAAGTCCCAATTCACGGAGATTTCAGGAACAAAGGGCCATAACTCTTGAAAATATAAGCGAAATTGGGAGAAACTTTACGCTGCACAACTGTGGGGCACTGACCACATATCATGCAAATTTCGTACTTGTCCATACAATATTAACCAAGATCCAGCCCGGACAAGTCCCATTCACAGAGATTTCAGAAAAAGGGCCATAACTCTTGAAAATTATACCAGAACTCGGAAAAACCTATACGCTGCACAACTACAAGGCACTGGCCACATTCCATGCAAGTTTCAATCCGGTCCGTCAAATAGTAACTGAGATATCGCGCGGACAAGAAATTCAGAGGGACGGACAAAGCGATCGCTATATGACCCCTCTAATTAGAGGGGCGGGGGGGAGAATTAGCTTTCTCAAAATAAGTGAACTGAATATGTTTGCCATGCCATGTGGTATAAATGAAATTTGGTCACATTCTCACAGCCCTGAAATGGAGTTATAAAACCCAAGCAAGATTCTCAATGACTTCCTACTATTCAGCCAGACTGATCTCAACCTTCCATCATTTGACCTCTACATTGGTACTTAACACATTTAATGGGTTTTCTGAATTTCGGCCTACAGTGAACTTGACCCTATGGTTTGACCTCAGAGCATCTAAATACCTTGTCTTTGGCACGCCTGGGTGATCGTCGCCGCTCGGTGCACTCGTCAATTGATCCTTGCTACACTTCTCCAATTTTTCCCCAAAAAATTATTCTCACCCACATGAAATTTCCTAAGCAACTGCCAAAGGCCCCTTCCCATTATCAGTGGATAATGTCCTGCATCTAAAATACTCCACGCATTAATTTCAATGTATTTCCACTGAAGTTTCACAAAACTACGTGTTGGCAAGTCTGATGAACATTTGCTGGTTGGAGATAGAATTAACCAATGTTAATGAATCTCCGACTTCAGTTCCAAGTGGACCCAAGCTACAGGTGAAAAGAATATGTATTGCACCCAAATCCGGAAGTTTCAAAATGCCAGTCTGTGGTGTTTATTCGTTATCAAACGATATCTATTACTTCTGAATCTTTCCGACGACACCCCGACAATATTTTCGGGTAATAATCACATGAAACTAAAAACCAGGAAGGGAAGTGTTCTGAGATTGTTGAATGATGTAAATTTTGGATTTTTTTGTGTGGAAATATTGTCCACAAGAAGTACGTATTGAATTGACCAGAAATGGGCTGAAGATTGAGAACTAGGAGATGTTGTTTGATTGCAGAGAAATGACAGACTATACACTTTGATACCTTCTGCCTGTAGTTTGATTGTCCCTCGATGCCCGAAGGGCTAAAGAGGGACAATAGTATCAGAGTCCGTCTGTGAGCGCATCATGCCATCCATCCGTGCATCCATTCAATTTATTTGCCTGACAATAACTTTTGAAAAACTGATTGAATTCTTTTAAAATTTGGTATGTGGGTACCTCGCCTCCAGATTTCACTTTCACTCCGATCCGCCTACAGGTGGGGGTCAAGTAATAATTTTTGACAATCTGAAAAGATTCTTTCCAAATATGGTATGTGGGTACCTTGCCTCAATATCTCGCTTGAGATTGTCTTTCACCAGACCCCGATCTGCATTTAGTTGGTACAACCTGGGGGTTAAGTTAACATTTTGTTTCCGGACAAGAACTTCTGAAAACCTGAACAGATTCTTTTCGAATTTGGCATGTACATGTACCTTGCCTCAAGATCTCACTTGGATTTTTGTTCACGCCATAGGTGATGCCACTTGAGGGTCAAGTTAAAATTTTGTTTCCGGACAATAACTTTTAAAAACCTGAATAGGTTCTTTGCAAATTTGGTATGTGAGTGCCTTACCTCAAGATCTCCCTTGGGATTTTAATGCCAATCCACTTGTGGGTTACAAGTGCCATCTGGAGGCCATGCCAAATTTTCTTTGCAGGATAAATTTGGTAATAGTGGGTACCTTGCCAGTGGATCCCACTTGGGATTGCTGTCCATGCCAGGTACTGAACATTACAGTTCCAAGCCAAATCAATTGCTTCATTGTCAGGGAACTTCAACCGCTCAGGTTTTCATTAATTTTGGTTCATTTATCTAGTCTCCAATCATCAAATGTTAGACTCTGCAACACCGCATTTTTTTTGAAGCTTCGATGGAAAAGCACAACGTGTATCGATTCTTGGTACAGTGTAGTTTGGATCACCAACTACAATGTATAGCATACGTCGTGAAATAATTGTATTGCTTGTTGTCCCCCGCTACTTAGTAGGGGGGGGGACTTAGAAACACCGGTGTCCGTAATTCCGTAAGATTTTCTTGTCCGGACAATAACTCGTGAATGATTCAACCGATCAACTTCAAACTTGGGGTGTGCCTTGACATCGGCGAGAGGACGGTTGGGATTGTTTTTCAGCAATGTGCGTAATCCAATATGGCCGCCGTCAGCCATTTTGGATTATAAGCAGTTCGATTTTAGATTTTCTTGTCCGGACAATAACTCTTGAACGATTTAACCGATCAACTTCAAACTTGGGGTGTGCCTTGACATTGGTGAGAGGGCGCTTGGGATTGTTTTTCAGCAATGTGCGTAATCAAATATGGCCACCGTCAGCCATTTTGGATTATATGCAGTTGGATCTTAGATTTTGTTGTCCGGACAATAACTCGTGAACGATTTAACCGATCAACTTCAAACTTGGGGTATGCCTTGACATTGGTGAGAGGACGGTTGGGATTGTTTTTCAGCAATGTGCGTAATCTAATATGGCCGCCGTCAGCCATATTGGATTATAAGCAATAGGATCTTAGATTTTCTTGTCCGGACAATAACTCGTGAACGATTAACCGATCAACTTCAAACTTTGGGTGTGCCTTGACATTGGTGAGAGGACGGTTGGGATTGTTTTCCAGCAATGTGCGTAATCTAATATGGCCGCCGTCAGCCATATTGGATTATAAGCAGTTGGATCTCATCCGGACAATAACTCGAGAACGATTCAACCGATCTACTTCATATGTGGGGAGTGCCTTGACATTGTTGAGAGGAGGATTAGGATTGTTTTTCAAGGACGTGCTTGATCCAATATGGCCACCATCAGCCATACTGGATTTCATTGGATTTTAAGCAGTTTGATCTTATGCGGACAATAACTGGAGTACGATTCAACTAATCTACTTCAAACTTGGGGAGTGCCTTGACATCGGTGAGAGGACGGTTGGGATTTTTTTTCAGCAATGTGCATAATCCAATATGGCCACCGTCAGCCATATTGGATTATAAGCAGTTGGATCTTAGATTTTCTTGTCCGGACAATAACTCGTGAACGATTTAATCGATCAACTTCAAATTTGGGGTGTGCCTTGACATTGGTGAGAGGACGGTTGGGATTGTTTTCCAGCAATGTGCGTAATCTAATATGGCCGCCGTCAGCCATATTGGATTGTAAGCAGTTGAATCTTGTCTGGACAATAACTCGAGAACGATTCAACCGATCTACTTCATACCTGGGGAGTGCCTTGACATTGTTGAGAGGAGGATTAGGATTGTTTTTCAAGGACGTGCTTAATCCAATATGGCCACCATCAGCCATACTGGATTTCATTGGATTTTAAGCAGTTTGATCTTGTCCGGACAATAGCTGGAGTACGATTCAACTGATCTACTTCAAACTTGGGGAGTCCCTTGACCTTAGTGAGAGGACAGTCATGTATTATGTTTTATGAATGTGCATAATCCAATATGGGTGCCATCCGCTGTATTAGATTATGTTAAGCTCATCAGCGATATCTCCATTTTCAAATCTCACTCTTATCAATGATATGAGATATCGACAAAAAAAAAATCGACCATAGAGGTCCATGGCCCCCGCAGCAGCAGCGCCAGTTATGGTGGATGTAATGGTGCTGCTAGCGGGGGACATGGACCTCTATGGTCGATTTTTCATCTGGATTTGAGTGGAACTCTGCCCATGGCCCCACTACTTCTCCAGAATCCCCCATTTATCCTGAAAAGATGGATAAATTACACGAAAATATTCCGAACATGGGCAAAATTCCAGAAATATTGAGGAAGGATTCTCCTGTGTGATTATGGACTTCTTCGGAGATTTTGTTTTGTGGTGGGAGCCATATTGAATTTTCTTGAAAGTGTGAAAAATCTTGAATACCTTCAATTATTGTCTTTGTGGTACTATACATTTCTTTGAGTTTTGCTCAGGAAAAGTCATCTGAGTTACTCTGACATCATTCACCGAATGAGATGGATATGTTTCCTGATCGAAAGTATAGAATTTTATTGACTGATAATCCCATGAGCCTGAAGAAATGTCTGTTTTACTTTTTCAGAAATCTACTCTCCACAGATTGGGCAGTCGGTGGTCGTGGATGATTTATTGAGGAAACTCAAAGAAACTGTGGACACTGAAGTCAGTTATATGAAATGCCTCCTTGAAGTTATGGGCACAATGGATACTTTGTTCGCTATTTCCACAAGAACTGAATTAACCAATCAAAATTCAGATAGGACTACTGCTGCAGTGCTGACCCCATCAGCTACTGCCCAATCGTCATGATGAAGAAAATTCGCCTGTGGACCAATCAAACCTTGTGAATAAAACAATCATGTCACTTTCAGCCAGCATGTCCCGCGGGAAGGTACTATGGAAAAACCATGGATAATAAGCCTGCCACAGTTTCATCATTTGCATCGAAGATATAATCTTGCCATTCCGAGACAGTGAAGTGGCATGTGCAAAAACCACACCCCCTAGATGTTGTGCTGGGATTGGTCTGGATCCTTGCCGCACTGTGCGTGGCAATTCCACAGAATGAATCATAGTAGGGTGGGGGTGTATAACCCAGATAGTTTTTACTGCACGATACACACCAGTTACCTTGTCTATAGGTTACAGAGCCTAATACAGCTAGAACATGCAGCATGATAACTTTATGCAATCTAGGGTACTGTAAAGATGCAGAGAACATGAACGTTTTACTCATATAGAATTTCCAGGTATCTGCCATAATATATGAACTGATCAGGCCCACAAGAGACTGAGAGTAATGATGCCCACGTGATACCTCATTGTAGTATTTGTTCAATCCGATCAGTCTTATTCACCAATTGGGCATAACATCGGACATGTTAGGTGATATCAATTTACAGGATTTCCAATAGTGGCAAATACCATTGTTCCATTTGCTAACATGTCATGTTGAAAAGTGGCATCTCCTCTTACATGAACTATATCCCACCAGCTGAATGACAGGAAAAGTTCAGACAAGATATAATCGGGCAAGACTTCGGTGCAAGACCTCCCATTGAAAAGGATATGCGACGACAATACGGGAATAACTCTCTTGTGTGAGATGGTAATCAAGCTGAATTTTTGTTTCAATCCAAAACCTGCCAAATCAGATTTTTCTAGAAGTTTACATACTGAAATATCATCCTCGAAAAAATTGCGATGCTCCGTTGTATAAAAATGGAGATATGATTGATCAAAATGTGCTTCTCGGCCTGATTTGGTATATTGAGGCATTTACAGTGAGGATTTTCTCTTATAGCAAAAATATGACACCTCAAACCAAAATAATTTTGTCACACAATATATTAGAAAGTTTGTTTATTGGAAAGAACCACGAATAGGTTTGGTTTGAGGGGTCATATTTTTGCTACAGGAGAAAACCTTTCATGAAAATGCCCCGAAATACCAAAATAAGCCAGGGAGCACATTTTGATCATTTTTATGCAACTGAACATCTCAGTTCTTGCTAAGGGGATATTTCAGTATGTAAACTTAAAGTGATCGTAAACCCTCAAGTAAAGTTTCCATCTAATGAAAGACCATTGGAAACAGTGTCCGAAAATATTTATTGTAATTTTTTACGATTTTATTACACAGAGTAAACTGCAAATAAAGAATGATATTCTATGGTGGTCTGTTGCAATCATATCTAGGTCCAGTGACGTCACACTGCCTTAACACATATATTTCAAACTGTGTATGCACGTTCCAATGCTTGATTTAAGCTTAAGGTGTGTATAATTTGAGTTTCAACACAGACTCACTGTTTGATGTGCATGTTTTACCAAAATCTGGGAGATGGTAACTCATAAGTGTCAAGTCAATTTGCATATTCACTTTAATTTCCCCGATTTTGGTGAAACATGCAAATTTGAACAGTGAGTCTGTGTGAAACTCAAAGTATACACACCTTAAGCTTGAATCAAGCATTGGAAAGTGCATACACAGTTTGCAATATATGTATTAAGGCAGTGTGACGTCACTGGACCTAAATATGATTGCAACAGACCACCATAGAATAGCATTCTTTATTTGCAGTTTACTCTGTGTAATAAAATCGTAAAAAATTACAATAAATACTTTTGGACACTGTTTCCAATGATCTATCATTTGATGGAAACTTTACTTGAGGGTTTACGATCACTTTAAAGAAAAATCTGATATGGCAGGTTTTGGAGTGGAAAACAAAATCGGCTTTATTACCATCACACACAAAGGAGTTTTTCGTATGTTAACGTCACACATCCTTCAATCTCCTGGACAAAAAGACTGACAATACAACTTGCAGCAGAATCTTGCACCAAATCTTTGCCTACAATGTTATTTATTCAAATGGTCAACAGTATTTTCACTAAATAGTTTGTATCTAATGATATGCAGTTACTCCAGGTCTGATAGACTTTGTCTTCATTCAAGGCTATTCGTGTATCATTGGGGATACTGAATCACATTATGTTTGTGTGTATGCAGGTCAGTCACATTCCTCAGTTAATGCTGTTCAGGGGCTGATAAAACCTTTGAATTTATTGATAAAGTATGCATATATTTTGGTACAACATATTTGTTTGTTATTAATTTATTTTTACATCATGATTTTTATACCCTGCCACTTAGATGGGGTATGCCAACTTCCAGGATTCCACATGTATGCGCAAATTGAAATGCAAAGACGTCCTGTTGACTGCTTGGAATCATAGCGGATGCCTGATGGTGTGCTGACGCTGCGTATTGTTAGCTCTGACAAATGACCTTGCCATCGGTCGTCATTCATGGTGTCAAAATGTCACAGCACGATATCGATATTACTATATCAAGTTTGCTACTTTAACTTTCAACAACCATTTGTCCGGATTGACGGGCCGATATACATATTCAGTTATCAATAGGTCTCTTGTTTGCCGTGAGTTGGGGTTACAAAAACTTGAATTTATGACGTCACATAGGTCAGGATGTCTGTTACGATGAGCACGGCGGGCCCAAGCTGTTCCAACATTAAATATACGGAGTCATCTATTGTATTTTCATTTTTGGCGATTTATTGAGAACTACTGGATGGAGTTTGTTATAGTCTTGAAATGTCCTACGACCCTCTCCTGGTATTCCTGTGGATGTAAGATATTGTGAGGAATTTGAATGGTGTATTGATTCAAATAACTCTTCAATCCAGAATACCCCTTCATAACATATTGTAAGAAATGTTCTGAGAACCCCAACATCTCACCTTGTGGGGTCATCCGCTGAAGCTGCAGCAGTATTGAAAGCATACATGTACAGCAAACTTTTCATGTACATTTTTGCCTAACAAAAACCTTAGCATTGAAAACATGAGATTGATCTAATCAAAACCCCTCGGCTTTCCCCATGTGATGGAGACCCATGTGTAGTGTGAAATGGGAAACAGATAGTTCTATGTGGAATGATCAAGATATACCGGTAGTTGGTTACATTCAGGCATATAGGACAGAAATAGAAAAATTATATATTTGTAAAGGGGCATAAAGGCAGCCACTTTCGATAGGCGTTTGACTTGGCACCACTGTAAAATAAGAACTGAGACGAATAAGCTGTACCGAACACGGATCTGCAGATATAACTTGTACAACTACAGATAACAAAATCGGAGATTATTACATCTGAAAGGGGCATAACTTCATAAGCCGAGGCGAGTAATCCTTTGTTGGTTTGTAGAATACAACAATATAAATAAGTTTCCAAAATATAGTAGCTATACCGAACACATTCAGACAAAAAAGGACCGGAATAGAAATTAATATATCTGAAGGGGCATAACTCTGAAAAATATGGGCAGAGGGGAGCCATTTTCGATAGGCGTCGACTTAGCACTAGATAATAAGTGTTGAAAATTTGGTGGTTGTGTCTCAAGCGGTTTTGCCTAAAATGCGGTAACGGACGGATGGACGAACGTACATGGCGACGACAATACTCTGAGGCCAAAATGGCCGAGGGACAAAAATTAAGATTCCATGTCACAAATAGCACATCCTCAAATCATATGAAACTTGTGTAGCAAGTGTCAAAATCATCCAATGAAAACTGACAAATTGAGTTAGCTTTTCAGTACATTTTTGTCTAACCTTATATGGCAAAATACTAAGTCCAAAACCTCATAATTTGGACAAAAATTTATCTTTTATCTCATAAATAGTACAGGCACATCCTCTTATCATAAGGAACAGGTACACCAAGTTACATAATCATCCAGAGACATCTGACAACTGTGCACACTGTTGCAAAACAAAAGACCTTATCATTTTCCATAATTTGGACAAAAATTCATATTTCATGTCATAAATACCACAGGTTGATCCTCCAATCATACGAAACATCCTCTCTCCCCCTCTCGCAATAGCTCCCCTTACTTCATAAGGTGAGATAGCAAGTGTTCTGAGAACACCAACATCTCGCCTTGTGGGGTCATCCACTGAAGCTTCAGCAGTATTGAAAGCATACATGTAGAGCAACCTTTCCATGTACAGGTAAATTTTTGCCTAACAAAAACCTTATCATTGGAAGAGTATGAAGTCTAAACTGTGATAATTTGGACAGAAATTAATATTTCATGTCACAAATAGCACATGCACATCCTCAAAGCATATGATACTTGTGTAGCTATTGACAGCTTCAGCAAACTTTCCAGGTTTGTACATGTTTACGCATATATTATCATTGGCGAATTACTAAGTCCAAAACCTCATAATTTGGACACAAATCAATATTTCATCTCATAATTGGCACAGGCACTTCCTCGAATCATAAGAAACATGTGTACCAGGTTTCATAATCATCCATTGACAGATTACAATTGCAGCAAACTTTCTATTTACAGGTGTACATGTAGAAGGCCTACAATTTTGCGAAATAAAAAATTCGTCATAATTTGGACAAAATTAACATTTCATCTCCAAAATAGAACAGGTATATCCTCTAATCATAAGGAACATGTGTACCAAGTTTCATAATCATACAGTGAAAACTGCAGCAAACTTTCTTTGTACACCTGTACATGTGCACTTCTGCTAAACAACATGAAGCTGCGCTATCGAAACCCCTCGGCTCTGAACCCCAGCTATTATAATGTAAGGGTGTCTCTACCAATTGATTGGCTTGTGGGAAGAAATATTTACCCGTGGTATTGTAAGTGTACTTTCTTTGAAAAAAAAATTGTCTAAGAGAATAAATCAATAAATCAGTCATCCAATCAATAAATAAATGTGATAGTATACTAACATGATATAGAAATACTATGCAAACTTAACATAGGAATTAGTGGATTTTGTTAGACAAGGGGCATAACTCTGCAAAATACTTTCTGACACGACTCATTTTCGATAGGCATCTAGTGTCATTTTCAAAACAGATTTGCAGGCATTCTTCGCATTGTGTAAGAGAATAAATCAGTCATCCTATCAATAAATAAATGTGATAGTATACAAACATGATATAGAAATTATAGGTCTCTCGTTTGCCGTGAGTTGGGGTTACAAAAATTTGAATTTATGACGTCACATAGGTCAGGATGTCTGTTACGATGAGCACGGCGGGCCCAAGCTGTTCCAACATTAAATATACGGAGTCATCTATTGTATTTTCATTTTTGGCAATTTATTGAGAACTACTGGATGGAGTTTGTTTTAGTCTTGAAATGTCCTACGACCGTCTCCTGGTATTCCTGTGGATGTAAGATATTGTGAGAAATTTGAATGGTGTATTGATTCAAATAACTCTTCAATCCAGAATACCCCAAAAGCTATGACCCTTCATAACATATTGTAACAAACGTTCTGAGAACCCCAACATCTCACCTTGTGGGGTCATCCGCTGAAGCTGCAGCAGTATTGAAAGCATACATGTACAGCAAACTTTTCATGTACATTTTTGCCTAACAAAAACCTTAGCATTGAAAACATGAGATTGATCTAATCAAAACCCCTCGGCTTTCCCCATGTGATGGAGACCCATGTGTAGTGTGAAATGGGAAATAGATAGTTCTATGTGGAATGATCAAGATATACCGGTAGTTGGTTACATTCAGGCATATAGGACAGAAATAGAAAAATTATATATTTGTAAAGGGGCATAAAGGCAGCCACTTTCGATAGGCGTTTGACTTAGCACCACTGTAAAATAAGAACTGAGACGAATAAGCTGTACCGAACACGGATCTGCAGATATAACTTGTACAACTACAGATAACAAAATCGGAGATTATTACATCTGAAAGGGGCATAACTTCATAAGCCGAGGCGAGTAATCCTTTGTTGGCTTGTAGAATAGAGCAATATAAATAAGTTTCCAAAATATACTAGCTATACTGAACATAGTTCTGCAGATATAGTTGGTTACATTCAGGCATATAAGACAGAAATAGAAATTAATATATCTGTAAAGGGGCATAACTCTGTAAAATATGGGCCACTTTCGATAGGCCTCTGACTTACATTGTAGCACTCTGTGAAATAAGAACCGAGACGAGTAAGCTGTACCGAACACGGATCTGCAGATATAACTTGTACATTCAGCTACAAATAACAAAATCAGAGATTATTACTTCCAAAAGGGGCATAACTCCATAACCTGAGGCGAGTAATCCTTTGTTGGTTTGTAGAATACAACAATATAAATAAGTTTCCAAAATATAGTAGCTATACCGAACACAGTACTGCAGATATAGCTGGTTACATTCAGACAAAAAAGGACCGGAATAGAAATTAATATATCTGAACGGGCATAACTCTGAAAAATATGGGCAGAGGGGAGCCATTTTCGATAGGCGTCGACTTAGCACTAGATAATAAGTGTTGAAAATTTGGTGGTTGTGTCTCAAGCGGTTTTGCCTAAAATGCGGTAACGGACGGATGGACGAACGTACATGGCGACGACAATACTCTTGAGGCCAAAATGGCCGAGGGGTAAAAATCCAAACCAGGATAATTTGGACAAAAATTAAGATTCCATGTCACAAATAGCACATCCTCAAATCATATGAAACTTGTGTAGCAAGTGTCAAAATCATCCAATGAAAACTGACAAATTGAGTTAGCTTTTCAGTACATTTTTGTCTAACCTTATATGGCAAAATACTAAGTCCAAAACCTCATAATTTGGACAAAAATTTATCTTTTATCTCATAAATAGTACAGGCACATCCTCTTATCATAAGGAACAGGTACACCAAGTTACATAATCATCCAGAGACATCTGACAACTGTGCACACTGTTGCAAAACAAAAGACCTTATCATTTTCCATAATTTGGACAAAAATTCATATTTCATGTCATAAATACCACAGGTTGATCCTCCAATCATACGAAACATCCTCTCTCACAATAGCTCCCCTTACTTCATAAGGTGAGATAGCAAGTGTTCTGAGAACACCAACATCTCGCCTTGTGGGGTCATCCACTGAAGCTTCAGCAGTATTGAAAGCATACATGTAGAGCAACCTTTCCATGTACAGGTAAATTTTTGCCTAACAAAAACCTTATCATTGGAAGAGTATGAAGTCTAAACTGTGATAATTTGGACAGAAATTAATATTTCATGTCACAAATAGCACATGCACATCCTCAAAGCATATGATACTTGTGTAGCTATTGACAGCTTCAGCAAACTTTCCAGGTTTGTACATGTTTACGCATATATTATCATTGGCGAATTACTAAGTCCAAAACCTCATAATTTGGACACAAATCAATATTTCATCTCATAATTGGCACAGGCACTTCCTCGAATCATAAGAAACATGTGTACCAGGTTTCATAATCATCCATTGACAGATTACAATTGCAGCAAACTTTCTATTTACAGGTGTACATGTAGAAGGCCTACAATTTTGCGAAACAAAAAACTCGTCATAATTTGGACAAAATTAACATTTCATCTCCAAAATAGAACAGGTATATCCTCTAATCATAAGGAACATGTGTACCAAGTTTCATAATCATACAGTGAAAACTGCAGCAAACTTTCTTTGTACACCTGTACATGTGCACTTCTGCTAAACAACATGAAGCTGCGCTATCGAAACCCCTCGGCTCTGAACCCCAGCTATTATAATGTAAGGGTGTCTCTACCAATTGATTGGCTTGTGGGAAGAAATATTTACCCCTGGTATTGTAAGTGTACTTTCTTTGAAAAAAAAAAATTGTCTAAGAGAATAAATCAATAAATCAGTCATCCAATCAATAAATAAATGTGATAGTATACTAACATGATATAGAAATACTATGCAAACTTAACATAGGAATTAGTGGATTTTGTTAGACAAGGGGCATAACTCTGCAAAATACTTTCTGACACGACTCATTTTCGATAGGCATCTAGTGTCATTTTCAAAACAGATTTGCAGGCATTCTTCGCATTGTGTAAGAGAATAAATCAGTCATCCTATCAATAAATAAATGTGATAGTATACAAACATGATATAGAAATTATAGGTCTCTCGTTTGCCGTGAGTTGGGGTTACAAAAATTTGAATTTATGACGTCACATAGGTCAGGATGTCTGTTACGATGAGCACGGCGGGCCCAAGCTGTTCCAACATTAAATATACGGAGTCATCTATTGTATTTTCATTTTTGGCAATTTATTGAGAACTACTGGATGGAGTTTGTTTTAGTCTTGAAATGTCCTACGACCGTCTCCTGGTATTCCTGTGGATGTAAGATATTGTGAGAAATTTGAATGGTGTATTGATTCAAATAACTCTTCAATCCAGAATACCCCAAAAGCTATGACCCTTCATAACATATTGTAACAAACGTTCTGAGAACCCCAACATCTCACCTTGTGGGGTCATCCGCTGAAGCTGCAGCAGTATTGAAAGCATACATGTACAGCAAACTTTTCATGTACATTTTTGCCTAACAAAAACCTTAGCATTGAAAACATGAGATTGATCTAATCAAAACCCCTCGGCTTTCCCCATGTGATGGAGACCCATGTGTAGTGTGAAATGGGAAATAGATAGTTCTATGTGGAATGATCAAGATATACCGGTAGTTGGTTACATTCAGGCATATAGGACAGAAATAGAAAAATTATATATTTGTAAAGGGGCATAAAGGCAGCCACTTTCGATAGGCGTTTGACTTAGCACCACTGTAAAATAAGAACTGAGACGAATAAGCTGTACCGAACACGGATCTGCAGATATAACTTGTACAACTACAGATAACAAAATCGGAGATTATTACATCTGAAAGGGGCATAACTTCATAAGCCGAGGCGAGTAATCCTTTGTTGGCTTGTAGAATAGAGCAATATAAATAAGTTTCCAAAATATACTAGCTATACTGAACATAGTTCTGCAGATATAGTTGGTTACATTCAGGCATATAAGACAGAAATAGAAATTAATATATCTGTAAAGGGGCATAACTCTGTAAAATATGGGCCACTTTCGATAGGCCTCTGACTTACATTGTAGCACTCTGTGAAATAAGAACCGAGACGAATAAGCTGTACCGAACACGGATCTGCAGATATAACTTGTACATTCAGCTACAAATAACAAAATCAGAGATTATTACTTCCAAAAGGGGCATAACTCCATAACCTGAGGCGAGTAATCCTTTGTTGGTTTGTAGAATACAACAATATAAATAAGTTTCCAAAATATAGTAGCTATACCGAACACAGTACTGCAGATATAGCTGGTTACATTCAGACAAAAAAGGACCGGAATAGAAATTAATATATCTGAACGGGCATAACTCTGAAAAATATGGGCAGAGGGGAGCCATTTTCGATAGGCGTCGACTTAGCACTAGATAATAAGTGTTGAAAATTTGGTGGTTGTGTCTCAAGCGGTTTTGCCTAAAATGCGGTAACGGACGGATGGACGAACGTACATGGCGACGACAATACTCTTGAGGCCAAAATGGCCGAGGGGTAAAAATCCAAACCAGGATAATTTGGACAAAAATTAAGATTCCATGTCACAAATAGCACATCCTCAAATCATATGAAACTTGTGTAGCAAGTGTCAAAATCATCCAATGAAAACTGACAAATTGAGTTAGCTTTTCAGTACATTTTTGTCTAACCTTATATGGCAAAATACTAAGTCCAAAACCTCATAATTTGGACAAAAATTTATCTTTTATCTCATAAATAGTACAGGCACATCCTCTTATCATAAGGAACAGGTACACCAAGTTACATAATCATCCAGAGACATCTGACAACTGTGCACACTGTTGCAAAACAAAAGACCTTATCATTTTCCATAATTTGGACAAAAATTCATATTTCATGTCATAAATACCACAGGTTGATCCTCCAATCATACGAAACATCCTCTCTCACAATAGCTCCCCTTACTTCATAAGGTGAGATAGCAAGTGTTCTGAGAACACCAACATCTCGCCTTGTGGGGTCATCCACTGAAGCTTCAGCAGTATTGAAAGCATACATGTAGAGCAACCTTTCCATGTACAGGTAAATTTTTGCCTGACAAAAACCTTATCATTGGAAGAGTATGAAGTCTAAACTGTGATAATTTGGACAGAAATTAATATTTCATGTCACAAATAGCACATGCACATCCTCAAAGCATATGATACTTGTGTAGCTATTGACAGCTTCAGCAAACTTTCCAGGTTTGTACATGTTTACGCATATATTATCATTGGCGAATTACTAAGTCCAAAACCTCATAATTTGGACACAAATCAATATTTCATCTCATAATTGGCACAGGCACTTCCTCGAATCATAAGAAACATGTGTACCAGGTTTCATAATCATCCATTGACAGATTACAATTGCAGCAAACTTTCTATTTACAGGTGTACATGTAGAAGGCCTACAATTTTGCGAAATAAAAAATTCGTCATAATTTGGACAAAATTAACATTTCATCTCCAAAATAGAACAGGTATATCCTCTAATCATAAGGAACATGTGTACCAAGTTTCATAATCATACAGTGAAAACTGCAGCAAACTTTCTTTGTACACCTGTACATGTGCACTTCTGCTAAACAACATGAAGCTGCGCTATCGAAACCCCTCGGCTCTGAACCCCAGCTATTATAATGTAAGGGTGTCTCTACCAATTGATTGGCTTGTGGGAAGAAATATTTACCCCTGGTATTGTAAGTGTACTTTCTTTGAAAAAAAAAATTGTCTAAGAGAATAAATCAATAAATCAGTCATCCAATCAATAAATAAATGTGATAGTATACTAACATGATATAGAAATACTATGCAAACTTAACATAGGAATTAGTGGATTTTGTTAGACAAGGGGCATAACTCTGCAAAATACTTTCTGACACGACTCATTTTCGATAGGCATCTAGTGTCATTTTCAAAACAGATTTGCAGGCATTCTTCGCATTGTGTAAGAGAATAAATCAGTCATCCTATCAATAAATAAATGTGGTAGTATACAAACATGATATAGAAATTATAGGTCTCTCGTTTGCCGTGAGTTGGGGTTACAAAAATTTGAATTTATGACGTCACATAGGTCAGGATGTCTGTTACGATGAGCACGGCGGGCCCAAGCTGTTCCAACATTAAATATATGGAGTCATCTATTGTATTTTCATTTTTGGCAATTTATTGAGAACTACTGGATGGAGTTTGTTTTAGTCTTGAAATGTCCTACGACCGTCTCCTGGTATTCCTGTGGATGTAAGATATTGTGAGAAATTTGAATGGTGTATTGATTCAAATAACTCTTCAATCCAGAATACCCCAAAAGCTATGACCCTTCATAACATATTGTAACAAACGTTCTGAGAACCCCAACATCTCACCTTGTGGGGTCATCCGCTGAAGCTGCAGCAGTATTGAAAGCATACATGTACAGCAAACTTTTCATGTACATTTTTGCCTAACAAAAACCTTAGCATTGAAAACATGAGATTGATCTAATCAAAACCCCTCGGCTTTCCCCATGTGATGGAGACCCATGTGTAGTGTGAAATGGGAAATAGATAGTTCTATGTGGAATGATCAAGATATACCGGTAGTTGGTTACATTCAGGCATATAGGACAGAAATAGAAAAATTATATATTTGTAAAGGGGCATAAAGGCAGCCACTTTCGATAGGCGTTTGACTTAGCACCACTGTAAAATAAGAACTGAGACGAATAAGCTGTACCGAACACGGATCTGCAGATATAACTTGTACAACTACAGATAACAAAATCGGAGATTATTACATCTGAAAGGGGCATAACTTCATAAGCCGAGGCGAGTAATCCTTTGTTGGCTTGTAGAATAGAGCAATATAAATAAGTTTCCAAAATATACTAGCTATACTGAACATAGTTCTGCAGATATAGTTGGTTACATTCAGGCATATAAGACAGAAATAGAAATTAATATATCTGTAAAGGGGCATAACTCTGTAAAATATGGGCCACTTTCGATAGGCCTCTGACTTACATTGTAGCACTCTGTGAAATAAGAACCGAGACGAGTAAGCTGTACCGAACACGGATCTGCAGATATAACTTGTACATTCAGCTACAAATAACAAAATCAGAGATTATTACTTCCAAAAGGGGCATAACTCCATAACCTGAGGCGAGTAATCCTTTGTTGGTTTGTAGAATACAACAATATAAATGTTTCCAAAATATAGTAGCTATACCGAACACAGTACTGCAGATATAGCTGGTTACATTCAGACAAAAAAGGACCGGAATAGAAATTAATATATCTGAACGGGCATAACTCTGAAAAATATGGGCAGAGGGGAGCCATTTTCGATAGGCGTCGACTTAGCACTAGATAATAAGTGTTGAAAATTTGGTGGTTGTGTCTCAAGCGGTTTTGCCTAAAATGCGGTAACGGACGGATGGACGAACGTACATGGCGACGACAATACTCTTGAGGCCAAAATGGCCGAGGGGTAAAAATCCAAACCAGGATAATTTGGACAAAAATTAAGATTCCATGTCACAAATAGCACATCCTCAAATCATATGAAACTTGTGTAGCAAGTGTCAAAATCATCCAATGAAAACTGACAAATTGAGTTAGCTTTTCAGTACATTTTTGTCTAACCTTATATGGCAAAATACTAAGTCCAAAACCTCATAATTTGGACAAAAATTTATCTTTTATCTCATAAATAGTACAGGCACATCCTCTTATCATAAGGAACAGGTACACCAAGTTACATAATCATCCAGAGACATCTGACAACTGTGCACACTGTTGCAAAACAAAAGACCTTATCATTTTCCATAATTTGGACAAAAATTCATATTTCATGTCATAAATACCACAGGTTGATCCTCCAATCATACGAAACATCCTCTCTCCCCCTCTCACAATATGCCCCCCTTACTTCATAAGGTGAGATAGCAAGTGTTCTGAGAACACCAACATCTCGCCTTGTGGGGTCATCCACTGAAGCTTCAGCAGTATTGAAAGCATACATGTAGAGCAAACTTTCCATGTACAGGTAAATTTTTGCCTAACAAAAACCTTATCATTGGAAGAGTATGAAGTCTAAACTGTGATAATTTGGACAGAAATTAATATTTCATGTCACAAATAGCACATGCACATCCTCAAAGCATATGATACTTGTGTAGCTATTGACAGCTTCAGCAAACTTTCCAGGTTTGTACATGTTTACGCATATATTATCATTGGCGAATTACTAAGTCCAAAACCTCATAATTTGGACACAAATCAATATTTCATCTCATAATTGGCACAGGCACTTCCTCGAATCATAAGAAACATGTGTACCAGGTTTCATAATCATCCATTGACAGATTACAATTGCAGCAAACTTTCTATTTACAGGTGTACATGTAGAAGGCCTACAATTTTGCGAAACCAAAAACTCGTCATAATTTGGATAAAATTAACATTTCATCTCCAAAATAGAACAGGTATATCCTCTAATCATAAGGAACATGTGTACCAAGTTTCATAATCATACAGTGAAAACTGCAGCAAACTTTCTTTGTACACCTGTACATGTGCACTTCTGCTAAACAACATGAAGCTGCGCTATCGAAACCCCTCGGCTCTGAACCCCAGCTATTATAATGTAAGGGTGTCTCTACCAATTGATTGGCTTGTGGGAAGAAATATTTACCCCTGGTATTGTACTTTCTTTGAAAAAAAAAATTGTCTAAGAGAATAAATCAATAAATCAGTCATCCAATCAATAAATGATATAGAAATACTATGCAAACTTAACATAGGAATTAGTGGATTTTGTTAGACAAGGGGCATAACTCTGCAAAATACTTTCTGACACGACTCATTTTCGATAGGCATCTAGTGTCATTTTCAAAACAGATTTGCAGGCATTCTTCGCATTGTGTAAGAGAATAAATCAGTCATCCTATCAATAAATAAATGTGATAGTATACAAACATGATATAGAAATTATAGGTCTCTCGTTTGCCGTGAGTTGGGGTTACAAAAATTTGAATTTATGACGTCACATAGGTCAGGATGTCTGTTACGATGAGCACGGCGGGCCCAAGCTGTTCCAACATTAAATATACGGAGTCATCTATTTTATTTTCATTTTTGGCAATTTATTGAGAACTACTGGATGGAGTTTGTTTTAGTCTTGAAATGTCCTACGACCGTCTCCTGGTATTCCTGTGGATGTAAGATATTGTGAGAAATTTGAATGGTGTATTGATTCAAATAACTCTTCAATCCAGAATACCCCAAAAGCTATGACCCTTCATAACATATTGTAACAAACGTTCTGAGAACCCCAACATCTCACCTTGTGGGGTCATCCGCTGAAGCTGCAGCAGTATTGAAAGCATACATGTACAGCAAACTTTTCATGTACATTTTTGCCTAACAAAAACCTTAGCATTGAAAACATGAGATTGATCTAATCAAAACCCCTCGGCTTTCCCCATGTGATGGAGACCCATGTGTAGTGTGAAATGGGAAATAGATAGTTCTATGTGGAATGATCAAGATATACCGGTAGTTGGTTACATTCAGGCATATAGGACAGAAATAGAAAAATTATATATTTGTAAAGGGGCATAAAGGCAGCCACTTTCGATAGGCGTTTGACTTCCCTTACCGCTTTGCAGTGTACACTCCAAGATGCAGTGTGGTTGCAGTGTGGTTGCAGTGTAACCTTCAACCACACTGCAACAACAAGAAAATTACAGGCACACTGCAGACACACTTCAGTGCAACAGCACAGATCTCCAGGCACACTGCAAACACACTGCAGAAACTTAGAAACAATCCAGGCACACTGCAGACACACTGCAGAAACTTAGAAAATATCCAGGCACACTGCAAACACACTGCAGAAACTTGAAAAAAATCCCAGGCACACTGCAGACACACTGCAGAAACTTAGAAAAATTCCAGGCACACTACAAGCACACTGCAGGGACTTTAACTTTTTTGATATAAAAGAGACACACTGCCGAGACACTGCCAGGACTTTAACTTTTGCATATAAAATAGAGGGAGATATTGTTTGTTCAGGGTTATTCCACTTTCTTTGATCTTCTCATTTACAAGATCAGCTCGTATTGCCACACTGCAACTTTTTTCTGCAGTACCTCATTTGTATAGTGAAGATAATTCCAAGTACACTGCGACTGAAGGTTACCCTTACCAAAAAATCTTGTAAGATCTTGTAGGATTTGAAATTTTCTTACAAGATCTTGTGAGATCTTACAAGACAGTTGTTTTGTCCTACACGATCTTACAAGATCCTGAAGACAAAGCTGGCTGTCCTACAAGATTTTGTAAGATCCTGCAGGACAGCTGTCCTACATGATCTTGTAAGAATAAGTTTGCCTGTAGGACAAAATATCAGTTTGCTTTTGGAAAGTATTTTTATAAGACAGTTTTACAGAATATCCACAACATTGGATCTCCAGTTGAAGATATGGTTAGCACTTTCTCTTTCAAAAATGGCAGGCATAATATTATCATGATATATACCAAAATTGTACTTCCCTCTACTGAATCAATCATATGGAGGACCTCATCTGTTTCACTCAAGTAAGAAAATTGTTCTTGAAAGTAAAAAAAAAATCTATCTGATAATAGTTTACCTTCAAACCTGATTGGGAAATTCTGTCAAAGTGTTTGTTTTTCAATATGTTATCTAAACGGTGATACAAGTTATCAATATAACCATTTTGGTGTTTGGATACAGCGACAAAATGCGACGAATTCTTCAATGAATACCAACAAAAACAACAGGTTGAATTAAAAAATACACAAACTTTGCGTAAGACTTCAGAGATCATATTAGTGACATACGGGTTTTCATTCGAATAAAATAAAGATATCAATAATATCAATCTCTACATAGTGTTATCAAAATAGTATCATATTTGTGTAAGAAATCTTGTTGAATTTAGATTTTATAATAAAAGTAATAAGTTTAATTAATAATCAGTCCAATCCAAAGAGTTTATAATAAAATTGGACATAATGAAGAAAATAATTTCAGAAGAACACACCAGTTCTAACATGATTTTCAAGAAAAAAATGTCCATTGATGAATGTTCATTATCACCAATTATATACAGATAATATTATTCTATTTTCCTGGTAGTCTATTACATTAGCAATTGACTTGCTGGCATCAATTCAACAATTTGAGGAGAGTTATCTCCCCTGTGCCAGTATATTTTAATTGGCCACTGGTGGCGCCACCATGCTGTCATATGAGAACAACAACAACAGCAGAAAAACATGCAGGATAGACAATCTCGAAACCAGAGCTATCCGGTCCTGTCCTCCCTACTAGGCTCTGGGACGGCGCTCAGTAGTACGATCGATCATTGGATAGCACACAAAACCCTAGAATTTAGAACATAACGAGAGCGTATCTGTGGAGATTAAGCCAAAGTCCCGACGTCATGGATGTTACGAGCGCGTCTGAAAGATGACGTAGCCTACCAGAACTCTTTATGCATTCTTGCGAAACATTTTCTATTCTGACGTCATGACGTTATGACACTGGCCATTAAGATGACTCATGACTGACGTTTTATAAGGAATAGGATATGTTCCAATGGAACCGGAAGGGGCCACGTGAAAGAATTTTTCAATGTATTATGGGACCCACTTTCAGCGACCGTGGTCCCAGGGGTTCATCGGAGCGGCCAATTGTCCAGCGGAGAGCGACCCCTGGTGGCGAGGTTGGCAGGATAGAGTGCAAAAAGAAAGTTCATTTATTCATGTTAAGCTGGAACTATTGAGGTTTAAAGAACTGTATTGCAGATGGTGATGAGTGAAGCTACATGTAGTGATGGTAAGTAAGTTATAAATATAATTATAATGTTGTAACTTAAGTGGCAAAGCAATTCTGCTTTCTAGTTAAACTAAGAATGTTGTAATGTGGACCCTCTATGAGCTTTAACTATCAACAAGTTTCTCTTCAAATACTTGGCATATTAAATAATTGATACTCTTCTCAGTAACTACTGCAGCACTTCACCTTATATTTGCAGTCAAAATTAATGACTCATTTAGCCTGGAATTCACAAAGAAATATCCATAACTCGATCTGTCTCAAAATTCCTTTCAGATCTACCCAGGTTGATCAAGGCAGTCTGAATTGCCATTGTTGCATTGTCAGCTGGAAAAGCCCAGGCTTGGGGACCTCATGTGAAGATTGGCCATGCACCCCTGGAGGAAATACCCCGGAGGGTGAGATAAAAAGGTTATTTCACACCACTGCTTGTGTATTTCCTGTTTATGTCAAACAGTAGGATTTAACTTGCTAGGAAGTTTGGGGGGGGGGGGATGTTAGCTCTCAATAAATCAGTTGACATCCACACTTGTTGTTTTGAAATGTTTGTCATTTCCTGCTTATATTTCCAGAAGATTTGAGAATATTTCCATACCAAAGTTCTGATGAAATCGCAAAGGAATATTTATTAAGATCAATTGATAACAAATACACTGTTGGCATAACCGATATTTGCTATGATAAAAATGTGACCAGGAAAAGCAGGATAAATTCTGATTAGATTTCCTATCACCATAACCATGATAACAGGCTATATTTTAATTGTCTATTTATTGCACTATTCTTGACCAAGGCTAAGGATTGCTGCATAATTCATATTGTACATCTGTACCCACATCTTGAAAATGAGAACATTTCACTCATTTCATTTAAAACGTTTTAAACAATTTTTTTCTCCTCAGATGCAACCAATCAGACTTGTTCGAGGCGCACATTTCATCGACTCGGAGCAGACATGTGATCATGGAAATCATGCAGCGTCTATTGTTGAATTACTTCTTATATTAGTGTACATTCTCAATATTTTTTCCAATTGTGATTGCATTTTCATTTAGTGTTGATCAGTAATTCTGGATTCCACTTCAAAATACTTTGCTTCAAATCCATGAATACTGCTTAAGTATCATAATTTATATTGCTTTATAATACTCGTAACATGCATTCAAGAATGTGTATTTTACATTAATAACAAATGACTTGAATGACTTTGGTGCTACTGGACCCAAATAATCTTTGTTCAGTGAGCGGCACATGTTTGGTTTTTGCAGAGGGCATAACAATAACATCACATTTCTATGATATTTCAATGCAAATCATCCTGGTTATCGTCACATTCACTAATATCAGCATTACGCCAGTTGAATGTAGTGTAATATTTTTAAGATTTCTCTAATCATACTTTTTCGCTAATGTCACAACAATTTTATACAATTCTACCCATTTAAATTATGAGGATAACCTCTGAATAGTTTCATGATAACTTGACACATTGATAACTTGATAACAATTTCTTTGCTAATTTGATGATTTTTCATTTTTTATAGATTACTGCAAGAAGAAGTTTCCCTGTACCAGAAAGGTGATTTTGGATGCGATGAAATCAAAATTGAATGGGGAGCTAAAAAGTTATAAAAGACACTTGATCTGTTGAGAAAAACATGGATGCCTTGGACTTTGGAAGCTACGTGCATGTGCTGGTTGCTATTCCCTACAAATGTTTCTATTTTATATAATAAAATGTATGACATGACAACATAATAATCCCTTGTGTGTATAGCTGTATATACGTTCTGTTTTGTGTGTATAGCTGTCTACACGTTTCTGTTTTATACAATAAAATGTATGAAATGAATGCATATAATTTGTTGAGTATCTCATTCGACACGAAACGTTTCCTCGTAAACCTGCAGTATATTGGACAACCCTGCACAACTATCCAGCATTATTCTATCTGCGTTAATGGACACAAATGACAGCCCTGTAGGACAACCCTGTAGGGTCCTGAAAGATGGTCTTGTAAGATCCTGTAGGACAGTCATGTAAGATCCTGCAGGACAGTCTTGTAAGATCCTGTACTTGTAGGATCCTGAAGGATGATCTTGTAAGATCCTGTAGGACAGTCTGGTAGGATCTTGTAAGATCCTGTAGGACAGTCTTGTAGGATCTTGTAAGATCCTGTAGGACAGTATTACAAGAAAAGTGCCAAAATCTTACAAGACTGTCCTACAAGATCTTACAGGACACTTTCTGACAAGATCTGACAAGAAATTTTGGTAAGGGTACACTGCAGCTGAAGTGTGCCTGCAGTGTGTTTGCAGTACCTGATTTGCATAATTGGCCCAACCTGCAGACACACTGCAAACACACTGCGACTGGAGGTTACACTGCAGCTGAAGTGTGCCTGCAGTGTGTTTGCAGTACCTGATTTGCATAATTGAGGTAACCTGGAGACACACTGCAGACACACTGCAAACACACTGCGGCTGAAGGGTACACTACAGCTGAAGGTTACACTGCAGCAGAAGTGTGTCTGCAGTGTGTTTGCAGTGCCTATTTGCATAATTGGCCCAACCTGCAGACACACTGCAGGCACACTTCATAGACCCACAATGCCAACTGCAGCACACTGCAAACACACTGCATTCTTGAAGGCCCCACACTTCACACGATTATAATACCCACACTGCAAACACACTGCAGACACACTGCAAACACACTCCAAAGCAGTAAGGGTTAGCACCACTGTAAAATAAGAACTGAGACGAATAAGCTGTACCGAACACGGATCTGCAGATATAACTTGTACAACTACAGATAACAAAATCGGAGATTATTACATCTGAAAGGGGCATAACTTCATAAGCCGAGGCGAGTAATCCTTTGTTGGCTTGTAGAATAGAGCAATATAAATAAGTTTCCAAAATATACTAGCTATACTGAACATAGTTCTGCAGATATAGTTGGTTACATTCAGGCATATAAGACAGAAATAGAAATTAATATATCTGTAAAGGGGCATAACTCTGTAAAATATGGGCCACTTTCGATAGGCCTCTGACTTACATTGTAGCACTCTGTGAAATAAGAACCGAGACGAATAAGCTGTACCGAACACGGATCTGCAGATATAACTTGTACATTCAGCTACAAATAACAAAATCAGAGATTATTACTTCCAAAAGGGGCATAACTCCATAACCTGAGGCGAGTAATCCTTTGTTGGTTTGTAGAATACAACAATATAAATAAGTTTCCAAAATATAGTAGCTATACCGAACACAGTACTGCAGATATAGCTGGTTACATTCAGACAAAAAAGGACCGGAATAGAAATTAATATATCTGAACGGGCATAACTCTGAAAAATATGGGCAGAGGGGAGCCATTTTCGATAGGCGTCGACTTAGCACTAGATAATAAGTGTTGAAAATTTGGTGGTTGTGTCTCAAGCGGTTTTGCCTAAAATGCGGTAACGGACGGATGGACGAACGTACATGGCGACGACAATACTCTTGAGGCCAAAATGGCCGAGGGGTAAAAATCCAAACCAGGATAATTTGGACAAAAATTAAGATTCCATGTCACAAATAGCACATCCTCAAATCATATGAAACTTGTGTAGCAAGTGTCAAAATCATCCAATGAAAACTGACAAATTGAGTTAGCTTTTCAGTACATTTTTGTCTAACCTTATATGGCAAAATACTAAGTCCAAAACCTCATAATTTGGACAAAAATTTATCTTTTATCTCATAAATAGTACAGGCACATCCTCTTATCATAAGGAACAGGTACACCAAGTTACATAATCATCCAGAGACATCTGACAACTGTGCACACTGTTGCAAAACAAAAGACCTTATCATTTTCCATAATTTGGACAAAAATTCATATTTCATGTCATAAATACCACAGGTTGATCCTCCAATCATACGAAACATCCTCTCTCACAATAGCTCCCCTTACTTCATAAGGTGAGATAGCAAGTGTTCTGAGAACACCAACATCTCGCCTTGTGGGGTCATCCACTGAAGCTTCAGCAGTATTGAAAGCATACATGTAGAGCAACCTTTCCATGTACAGGTAAATTTTTGCCTAACAAAAACCTTATCATTGGAAGAGTATGAAGTCTAAACTGTGATAATTTGGACAGAAATTAATATTTCATGTCACAAATAGCACATGCACATCCTCAAAGCATATGATACTTGTGTAGCTATTGACAGCTTCAGCAAACTTTCCAGGTTTGTACATGTTTACGCATATATTATCATTGGCGAATTACTAAGTCCAAAACCTCATAATTTGGACACAAATCAATATTTCATCTCATAATTGGCACAGGCACTTCCTCGAATCATAAGAAACATGTGTACCAGGTTTCATAATCATCCATTGACAGATTACAATTGCAGCAAACTTTCTATTTACAGGTGTACATGTAGAAGGCCTACAATTTTGCGAAACAAAAAACTCGTCATAATTTGGACAAAATTAACATTTCATCTCCAAAATAGAACAGGTATATCCTCTAATCATAAGGAACATGTGTACCAAGTTTCATAATCATACAGTGAAAACTGCAGCAAACTTTCTTTGTACACCTGTACATGTGCACTTCTGCTAAACAACATGAAGCTGCGCTATCGAAACCCCTCGGCTCTGAACCCCAGCTATTATAATGTAAGGGTGTCTCTACCAATTGATTGGCTTGTGGGAAGAAATATTTACCCCTGGTATTGTAAGTGTACTTTCTTTGAAAAAAAAAAATTGTCTAAGAGAATAAATCAATAAATCAGTCATCCAATCAATAAATAAATGTGATAGTATACTAACATGATATAGAAATACTATGCAAACTTAACATAGGAATTAGTGGATTTTGTTAGACAAGGGGCATAACTCTGCAAAATACTTTCTGACACGACTCATTTTCGATAGGCATCTAGTGTCATTTTCAAAACAGATTTGCAGGCATTCTTCGCATTGTGTAAGAGAATAAATCAGTCATCCTATCAATAAATAAATGTGATAGTATACAAACATGATATAGAAATTATAGGTCTCTCGTTTGCCGTGAGTTGGGGTTACAAAAATTTGAATTTATGACGTCACATAGGTCAGGATGTCTGTTACGATGAGCACGGCGGGCCCAAGCTGTTCCAACATTAAATATATGGAGTCATCTATTGTATTTTCATTTTTGGCAATTTATTGAGAACTACTGGATGGAGTTTGTTTTAGTCTTGAAATGTCCTACGACCGTCTCCTGGTATTCCTGTGGATGTAAGATATTGTGAGAAATTTGAATGGTGTATTGATTCAAATAACTCTTCAATCCAGAATACCCCAAAAGCTATGACCCTTCATAACATATTGTAACAAACGTTCTGAGAACCCCAACATCTCACCTTGTGGGGTCATCCGCTGAAGCTGCAGCAGTATTGAAAGCATACATGTACAGCAAACTTTTCATGTACATTTTTGCCTAACAAAAACCTTAGCATTGAAAACATGAGATTGATCTAATCAAAACCCCTCGGCTTTCCCCATGTGATGGAGACCCATGTGTAGTGTGAAATGGGAAATAGATAGTTCTATGTGGAATGATCAAGATATACCGGTAGTTGGTTACATTCAGGCATATAGGACAGAAATAGAAAAATTATATATTTGTAAAGGGGCATAAAGGCAGCCACTTTCGATAGGCGTTTGACTTAGCACCACTGTAAAATAAGAACTGAGACGAATAAGCTGTACCGAACACGGATCTGCAGATATAACTTGTACAACTACAGATAACAAAATCGGAGATTATTACATCTGAAAGGGGCATAACTTCATAAGCCGAGGCGAGTAATCCTTTGTTGGCTTGTAGAATAGAGCAATATAAATAAGTTTCCAAAATATACTAGCTATACTGAACATAGTTCTGCAGATATAGTTGGTTACATTCAGGCATATAAGACAGAAATAGAAATTAATATATCTGTAAAGGGGCATAACTCTGTAAAATATGGGCCACTTTCGATAGGCCTCTGACTTACATTGTAGCACTCTGTGAAATAAGAACCGAGACGAGTAAGCTGTACCGAACACGGATCTGCAGATATAACTTGTACATTCAGCTACAAATAACAAAATCAGAGATTATTACTTCCAAAAGGGGCATAACTCCATAACCTGAGGCGAGTAATCCTTTGTTGGTTTGTAGAATACAACAATATAAATAAGTTTCCAAAATATAGTAGCTATACCGAACACAGTACTGCAGATATAGCTGGTTACATTCAGACAAAAAAGGACCGGAATAGAAATTAATATATCTGAACGGGCATAACTCTGAAAAATATGGGCAGAGGGGAGCCATTTTCGATAGGCGTCGACTTAGCACTAGATAATAAGTGTTGAAAATTTGGTGGTTGTGTCTCAAGCGGTTTTGCCTAAAATGCGGTAACGGACGGATGGACGAACGTACATGGCGACGACAATACTCTTGAGGCCAAAATGGCCGAGGGGTAAAAATCCAAACCAGGATAATTTGGACAAAAATTAAGATTCCATGTCACAAATAGCACATCCTCAAATCATATGAAACTTGTGTAGCAAGTGTCAAAATCATCCAATGAAAACTGACAAATTGAGTTAGCTTTTCAGTACATTTTTGTCTAACCTTATATAGCAAAATACTAAGTCCAAAACCTCATAATTTGGACAAAAATTTATCTTTTATCTCATAAATAGTACAGGCACATCCTCTTATCATAAGGAACAGGTACACCAAGTTACATAATCATCCAGAGACATCTGACAACTGTGCACACTGTTACAAAACAAAAGACCTTATCATTTTCCATAATTTGGACAAAAATTCATATTTCATGTCATAAATACCACAGGTTGATCCTCCAATCATACGAAACATCCTCTCTCACAATAGCTCCCCTTACTTCATAAGGTGAGATAGCAAGTGTTCTGAGAACACCAACATCTCGCCTTGTGGGGTCATCCACTGAAGCTTCAGCAGTATTGAAAGCATACATGTAGAGCAACCTTTCCATGTACAGGTAAATTTTTGCCTAACAAAAACCTTATCATTGGAAGAGTATGAAGTCTAAACTGTGATAATTTGGACAGAAATTAATATTTCATGTCACAAATAGCACATGCACATCCTCAAAGCATATGATACTTGTGTAGCTATTGACAGCTTCAGCAAACTTTCCAGGTTTGTACATGTTTACGCATATATTATCATTGGCGAATTACTAAGTCCAAAACCTCATAATTTGGACACAAATCAATATTTCATCTCATAATTGGCACAGGCACTTCCTCGAATCATAAGAAACATGTGTACCAGGTTTCATAATCATCCATTGACAGATTACAATTGCAGCAAACTTTCTATTTACAGGTGTACATGTAGAAGGCCTACAATTTTGCGAAACAAAAAACTCGTCATAATTTGGACAAAATTAACATTTCATCTCCAAAATAGAACAGGTATATCCTCTAATCATAAGGAACATGTGTACCAAGTTTCATAATCATACAGTGAAAACTGCAGCAAACTTTCTTTGTACACCTGTACATGTGCACTTCTGCTAAACAACATGAAGCTGCGCTATCGAAACCCCTCGGCTCTGAACCCCAGCTATTATAATGTAAGGGTGTCTCTACCAATTGATTGGCTTGTGGGAAGAAATATTTACCCCTGGTATTGTAAGTGTACTTTCTTTGAAAAAAAAAATTGTCTAAGAGAATAAATCAATAAATCAGTCATCCAATCAATAAATAAATGTGATAGTATACTAACATGATATAGAAATAATATGCAAACTTAACATAGGAATTAGTGGATTTTGTTAGACAAGGGGCATAACTCTGCAAAATACTTTCTGACACGACTCATTTTCGATAGGCATCTAGTGTCATTTTCAAAACAGATTTGCAGGCATTCTTCGCATTGTGTAAGAGAATAAATCAGTCATCCTATCAATAAATAAATGTGATAGTATACAAACATGATATAGAAATTATAGGTCTCTCGTTTGCCGTGAGTTGGGGTTACAAAAATTTGAATTCATGACTTCACATAGGTCAGGATGTCTATTACGATGAGCACGGCGGGCCCAAGCTGTTCCAACATTAAATATACGGAGTCATCTATTGTATTTTCATTTTTGGCGATTTATTGAGAACTACTGGATGGAGTTTGTTTTAGTCTTGAAATGTCCTACGACCGTCTCCTGGTATTCCTGTGGATGTAAGATATTGTGAGGAATTTGAATGGTGTATTGATTCAAATAACTCTTCAATCCAGAATACCCCAAAAGCTATGACCCTTCATAACATATTGTAACAAACGTTCTGAGAACCCCAACATCTCACCTTGTGGGGTCATCCGCTGAAGCTGCAGCAGTATTGAAAGCATACATGTACAGCAAACTTTTCATGTACATTTTTGCCTAACAAAAACCTTAGCATTGAAAACATGAGATTGATCTAATCAAAACCCCTCGGCTTTCCCCATGTGATGGAGACCCATGTGTAGTGTGAAATGGGAAATAGATAGTTCTATGTGGAATGATCAAGATATACCGGTAGTTGGTTACATTCAGGCATATAGGACAGAAATAGAAAAATTATATATTTGTAAAGGGGCATAAAGGCAGCCACTTTCGATAGGCGTTTGACTTAGCACCACTGTAAAATAAGAACTGAGACGAATAAGCTGTACCGAACACGGATCTGCAGATATAACTTGTACAACTACAGATAACAAAATCGGAGATTATTACATCTGAAAGGGGCATAACTTCATAAGCCGAGGCGAGTAATCCTTTGTTGGCTTGTAGAATAGAGCAATATAAATAAGTTTCCAAAATATACTAGCTATACTGAACATAGTTCTGCAGATATAGTTGGTTACATTCAGGCATATAAGACAGAAATAGAAATTAATATATCTGTAAAGGGGCATAACTCTGTAAAATATGGGCCACTTTCGATAGGCCTCTGACTTACATTGTAGCACTCTGTGAAATAAGAACCGAGACGAGTAAGCTGTACCGAACACGGATCTGCAGATATAACTTGTACATTCAGCTACAAATAACAAAATCAGAGATTATTACTTCCAAAAGGGGCATAACTCCATAACCTGAGGCGAGTAATCCTTTGTTGGTTTGTAGAATACAACAATATAAATAAGTTTCCAAAATATAGTAGCTATACCGAACACAGTACTGCAGATATAGCTGGTTACATTCAGACAAAAAAGGACCGGAATAGAAATTAATATATCTGAACGGGCATAACTCTGAAAAATATGGGCAGAGGGGAGCCATTTTCGATAGGCGTCGACTTAGCACTAGATAATAAGTGTTGAAAATTTGGTGGTTGTGTCTCATGCGGTTTTGCCTAAAATGCGGTAACGGACGGATGGACGAACGTACGTGGCGACGACAATACTCTGAGGCCAAAATGGCCGAGGGGTAAAAATCCAAACCAGGATAATTTGGACAAAAATTAAGATTCCATGTCACAAATAGCACATCCTCAAATCATATGAAACTTGTGTAGCAAGTGTCAAAATCATCCAATGAAAACTGACAAATTGAGTTAGCTTTTCAGTACATTTTTGTCTAACCTTATATGGCAAAATACTAAGTCCAAAACCTCATAATTTGGACAAAAATTGATCTTTTATCTCATAAATAGTACACGCACATCCTCTTATCATAAGGAACAGGTACACCAAGTTACATAATCATCCAGAGACATCTGACAACTGTGCACACTGTTGCAAAACAAAAGACCTTATCATTTTCCATAATTTGGACAAAAATTCATATTTCATGTCATAAATACCACAGGTTGATCCTCCAATCATACGAAACATCCTCTGTTTTGTTTTAAACTTATTTATTGTACAATAATGTACATGGGATTAGGGACAAGTTCTTGCAACTTATTCTCCCTTCTCCCTACAGAGGTATATATATACAGTATTTTCCAACACAAACAATTAAGATCAAGAATACTTAATTAAGCATACACGTGATGTGCATATGATTTGGTTAAACTGAATTTCTGTGGCAAAGTTTTAACTAAATATAATATAAAAGGTCTATTAAGCTGTAGTGTGTGGTCAAAATAGAAATAATAGTGGATACAATATGTTAATTCTACTACCTGGGTCTCACAGTTGAGAAGGCCATCCTCTCTCCCCCTCTCACAATATGCCCCCCTTACTTCATAAGGTGAGATAGCAAGTGTTCTGAGAACACCAACATCTCGCCTTGTGGGGTCATCCACTGAAGCTTCAGCAGTATTGAAAGCATACATGTAGAGCAACCTTTCCATGTACAGGTAAATTTTTGCCTGACAAAAACCTTATCATTGGAAGAGTATGAAGTCTAAACTGTGATAATTTGGACAGAAATTAATATTTCATGTCACAAATAGCACATGCACATCCTCAAAGCATATGATACTTGTGTAGCTATTGACAGCTTCAGCAAACTTTCCAGGTTTGTACATGTTTACGCATATATTATCATTGGCGAATTACTAAGTCCAAAACCTCATAATTTGGACACAAATCAATATTTCATCTCATAATTGGCACAGGCACTTCCTCGAATCATAAGAAACATGTGTACCAGGTTTCATAATCATCCATTGACAGATTACAATTGCAGCAAACTTTCTATTTACAGGTGTACATGTAGAAGGCCTACAATTTTGCGAAATAAAAAATTCGTCATAATTTGGACAAAATTAACATTTCATCTCCAAAATAGAACAGGTATATCCTCTAATCATAAGGAACATGTGTACCAAGTTTCATAATCATACAGTGAAAACTGCAGCAAACTTTCTTTGTACACCTGTACATGTGCACTTCTGCTAAACAACATGAAGCTGCGCTATCGAAACCCCTCGGCTCTGAACCCCAGCTATTATAATGTAAGGGTGTCTCTACCAATTGATTGGCTTGTGGGAAGAAATATTTACCCCCTGGTATTGTAAGTGTACTTTCTTTGAAAAAAAAAAATTGTCTAAGAGAATAAATCAATAAATCAGTCATCCAATCAATAAATAAATGTGATAGTATACTAACATGATATAGAAATACTATGCAAACTTAACATAGGAATTAGTGGATTTTGTTAGACAAGGGGCATAACTCTGCAAAATACTTTCTGACACGACTCATTTTCGATAGGCATCTAGTGTCATTTTCAAAACAGATTTGCAGGCATTCTTCGCATTGTGTAAGAGAATAAATCAGTCATCCTATCAATAAATAAATGTGATAGTATACAAACATGATATAGAAATTATAGGTCTCTCGTTTGCCGTGAGTTGGGGTTACAAAAATTTGAATTTATGACGTCACATAGGTCAGGATGTCTGTTACGATGAGCACGGCGGGCCCAAGCTGTTCCAACATTAAATATACGGAGTCATCTATTGTATTTTCATTTTTGGCAATTTATTGAGAACTACTGGATGGAGTTTGTTTTAGTCTTGAAATGTCCTACGACCGTCTCCTGGTATTCCTGTGGATGTAAGATATTGTGAGAAATTTGAATGGTGTATTGATTCAAATAACTCTTCAATCCAGAATACCCCAAAAGCTATGACCCTTCATAACATATTGTAACAAACGTTCTGAGAACCCCAACATCTCACCTTGTGGGGTCATCCGCTGAAGCTGCAGCAGTATTGAAAGCATACATGTACAGCAAACTTTTCATGTACATTTTTGCCTAACAAAAACCTTAGCATTGAAAACATGAGATTGATCTAATCAAAACCCCTCGGCTTTCCCCAAGTGATTGAGACCCATGTGTAGTGTGAATTGGGGAAGAGATAGTTCTATGTGGGATGATCAAGATATACCGGTAGTTGGTTACATTCAGGCATATAGGACAGAAATAGAAAAATTATATATCTGTAAAGGGGCATAACTTTGTAAAATATGGGTCGAGGGTGCCACTTTCGATAGGCGTCTGACTTAGCACTCTGTAAAATAAGAACGAGACAAATAAGCTGTACCAAACACGGATCTGCAGATATAACTTGTACATTCAGCTACAGATAACAAAATCGGAGATTATTACATCTGAAAGGGGCATAACTCCATAAGCCGAGGCGAGTAATCCTTTGTTGGCTTGTAGAATACAACAATATAAATAAGTTTCCAAAATATAGTAGCTATACTGAACACAGTTCTGCAGATATAGTTGGTTACATTCAGGCATATAGGACAGAAATAGAAATTAATATATCAGTAAAGGGGCATAACTCTGTAAAGTATGGGCCGAGGGGCGCCACTTTCGATTGGCGTCTGACTTAGCACTCTGTGAAATAAGAACCAAGACGAATAAGCTGTACCGAACACGGATCTGCAGATATAACTTGTACATTCAGCTACAAATAACAAAATCAGAGATTATTACTTCCAAAAGGGGCATAACTCCATAACCTGAGGCGAGTAATCCTTTGTTGGTTTGTAGAATACAACAATATAAATAAGTTTCCAAAATATAGTAGCTATACCGAACACAGTACTGCAGATATAGCTGGTTACATTCAGACAAAAAAGGACCGGAATAGAAATTAATATATCTGAACGGGCATAACTCTGAAAAATATGGGCAGAGGGGAGCCATTTTCGATAGGCGTCGACTTAGCACTAGATAATAAGTGTTGAAAATTTGATGGTTGTGTCTCAAGCGGTTTTGCCTAAAATGCGGTAACGGACGGATGGACGAACGTACATGGCGACGACAATACTCTTGAGGCCAAAATGGCCGAGGGGTAAAAATCCAAACCAGGATAATTTGGACAAAAATTAAGATTCCATGTCACAAATAGCACATCCTCAAATCATATGAAACTTGTGTAGCAAGTGTCAAAATCATCCAATGAAAACTGACAAATTGAGTTAGCTTTTCAGTACATTTTTGTCTAACCTTATATGGCAAAATACTAAGTCCAAAACCTCATAATTTGGACAAAAATTTATCTTTTATCTCATAAATAGTACAGGCACATCCTCTTATCATAAGGAACAGGTACACCAAGTTACATAATCATCCAGAGACATCTGACAACTGTGCACACTGTTGCAAAACAAAAGACCTTATCATTTTCCATAATTTGGACAAAAATTCATATTTCATGTCATAAATACCACAGGTTGATCCTCCAATCATACGAAACATCCTCTCTCACAATAGCTCCCCTTACTTCATAAGGTGAGATAGCAAGTGTTCTGAGAACACCAACATCTCGCCTTGTGGGGTCATCCACTGAAGCTTCAGCAGTATTGAAAGCATACATGTAGAGCAACCTTTCCATGTACAGGTAAATTTTTGCCTAACAAAAACCTTATCATTGGAAGAGTATGAAGTCTAAACTGTGATAATTTGGACAGAAATTAATATTTTATGTCACAAATAGCACATGCACATCCTCAAAGCATATGATACTTGTGTAGCTATTGACAGCTTCAGCAAACTTTCCAGGTTTGTACATGTTTACGCATATATTATCATTGGCGAATTACTAAGTCCAAAACCTCATAATTTGGACACAAATCAATATTTCATCTCATAATTGGCACAGGCACTTCCTCGAATCATAAGAAACATGTGTACCAGGTTTCATAATCATCCATTGACAGATTACAATTGCAGCAAACTTTCTATTTACAGGTGTACATGTAGAAGGCCTACAATTTTGCGAAACAAAAAACTCGTCATAATTTGGACAAAATTAACATTTCATCTCCAAAATAGAACAGGTATATCCTCTAATCATAAGGAACATGTGTACTCAAGTTTCATAATCATACAGTGAAAACTGCAGCAAACTTTCTTGTACACCTGTACATGTGTACTCTGCTAAACAACACGTGAAGCTGCGCTATCGAAACCCCTCGGCTCTGAACCCCAGCTATTATAATGTAAGGGTGTCTCTACCAATTGATTGGCTTGTGGGAAGAAATATTTACCCCTGGTATTGTAAGTGTACTTTCTTTGGAAAAAAAAAATTGTCTAAGAGAATAAATCAATAAATCAGTCATCCAATCAATAAATAAATGTGATAGTATACTAACATGATATAGAAATAATATGCAAACTTAACATAGGAATTATTAGTGGATTTTGTTAGACAAGGGCATACTTTCTGACACGATTCATTTTTGATAGGCATCTAGTGTCATTTTCAAAACAGATTTGCAGGCATTCTTCGCATTGTGTAAGAGAATAAATCAATAAATCAGTCATCCTATCAATAAATAAATGTGATAGTATACAAACATGATATAGAAATTATAGGTCTCTCGTTTGCCGTGAGTTGGGGTTACAAAAATTTGAATTTATGACGTCACATAGGTCAGGATGTCTGTTACGATGAGCACGGCGGGCCCAAGCTGTTCCAACATTAAATATATGGAGTCATCTATTGTATTTTCATTTTTGGCAATTTATTGAGAACTACTGGATGGAGTTTGTTTTAGTCTTGAAATGTCCTACGACCGTCTCCTGGTATTCCTGTGGATGTAAGATATTGTGAGAAATTTGAATGGTGTATTGATTCAAATAACTCTTCAATCCAGAATACCCCAAAAGCTATGACCCTTCATAACATATTGTAACAAACGTTCTGAGAACCCCAACATCTCACCTTGTGGGGTCATCCGCTGAAGCTGCAGCAGTATTGAAAGCATACATGTACAGCAAACTTTTCATGTACATTTTTGCCTAACAAAAACCTTAGCATTGAAAACATGAGATTGATCTAATCAAAACCCCTCGGCTTTCCCATGTGATGGAGACCCATGTGTAGTGTGAAATGGGAAATAGATAGTTCTATGTGGAATGATCAAGATATACCGGTAGTTGGTTACATTCAGGCATATAGGACAGAAATAGAAAAATTATATATTTGTAAAGGGGCATAAAGGCAGCCACTTTCGATAGGCATTTGACTTAGCACCACTGTAAAATAAGAACTGAGACGAATAAGCTGTACCGAACACGGATCTGCAGATATAACTTGTACAACTACAGATAACAAAATCGGAGATTATTACATCTGAAAGGGGCATAACTTCATAAGCCGAGGCGAGTAATCCTTTGTTGGCTTGTAGAATAGAGCAATATAAATAAGTTTCCAAAATATACTAGCTATACTGAACATAGTTCTGCAGATATAGTTGGTTACATTCAGGCATATAAGACAGAAATAGAAATTAATATATCTGTAAAGGGGCATAACTCTGTAAAATATGGGCCACTTTCGATAGGCCTCTGACTTACATTGTAGCACTCTGTGAAATAAGAACCGAGACGAATAAGCTGTACCGAACACGGATCTGCAGATATAACTTGTACATTCAGCTACAAATAACAAAATCAGAGACTATTACTTCCAAAAGGGGCATAACTCCATAACCTGAGGCGAGTAATCCTTTGTTGGTTTGTAGAATACAACAATATAAATAAGTTTCCAAAATATAGTAGCTATACCGAACACAGTACTGCAGATATAGCTGGTTACATTCAGACAAAAAAGGACCGGAATAGAAATTAATATATCTGAACGGGCATAACTCTGAAAAATATGGGCAGAGGGGAGCCATTTTCGATAGGCGTCGACTTAGCACTAGATAATAAGTGTTGAAAATTTGGTGGTTGTGTCTCAAGCGGTTTTGCCTAAAATGCGGTAACGGACGGATGGACGAACGTACATGGCGACGACAATACTCTTGAGGCCAAAATGGCCGAGGGGTAAAAATCCAAACCAGGATAATTTGGACAAAAATTAAGATTCCATGTCACAAATAGCACATCCTCAAATCATATGAAACTTGTGTAGCAAGTGTCAAAATCATCCAATGAAAACTGACAAATTGAGTTAGCTTTTCAGTACATTTTTGTCTAACCTTATATGGCAAAATACTAAGTCCAAAACCTCATAATTTGGACAAAAATTTATCTTTTATCTCATAAATAGTACAGGCACATCCTCTTATCATAAGGAACAGGTACACCAAGTTACATAATCATCCAGAGACATCTGACAACTGTGCACACTGTTACAAAACAAAAGACCTTATCATTTTCCATAATTTGGACAAAAATTCATATTTCATGTCATAAATACCACAGGTTGATCCTCCAATCATACGAAACATCCTCTCTCACAATAGCTCCCCTTACTTCATAAGGTGAGATAGCAAGTGTTCTGAGAACACCAACATCTCGCCTTGTGGGGTCATCCACTGAAGCTTCAGCAGTATTGAAAGCATACATGTAGAGCAACCTTTCCATGTACAGGTAAATTTTTGCCTAACAAAAACCTTATCATTGGAAGAGTATGAAGTCTAAACTGTGATAATTTGGACAGAAATTAATATTTCATGTCACAAATAGCACATGCACATCCTCAAAGCATATGATACTTGTGTAGCTATTGACAGCTTCAGCAAACTTTCCAGGTTTGTACATGTTTACGCATATATTATCATTGGCGAATTACTAAGTCCAAAACCTCATAATTTGGACACAAATCAATATTTCATCTCATAATTGGCACAGGCACTTCCTCGAATCATAAGAAACATGTGTACCAGGTTTCATAATCATCCATTGACAGATTACAATTGCAGCAAACTTTCTATTTACAGGTGTACATGTAGAAGGCCTACAATTTTGCGAAACAAAAAACTCGTCATAATTTGGACAAAATTAACATTTCATCTCCAAAATAGAACAGGTATATCCTCTAATCATAAGAAACATGTGTACCAAGTTTCATAATCATACAGTGAAAACTGCAGTAAACTTTCTTTGTACACCTGTACATGTGCACTTCTGCTAAACAACATGAAGCTGCGCTATCGAAACCCCTCGGCTCTGAACCCCAGCTATTATAATGTAAGGGTGTCTCTACCAATTGATTGGCTTGTGGGAAGAAATATTTACCCCTGGTATTGTAAGTGTACTTTCTTTGAAAAAAAAATTTGTCTAAGAGAATAAATCAATAAATCAGTCATCCAATCAATAAATAAATGTGATAGTATACTAACATGATATAGAAATAATATGCAAACTTAACATAGGAATTAGTGGATTTTGTTAGACAAGGGGCATAACTCTGCAAAATACTTTCTGACACGACTCATTTTCGATAGGCATCTAGTGTCATTTTCAAAACAGATTTGCAGGCATTCTTCGCATTGTGTAAGAGAATAAATCAGTCACCCTATCAATAAATAAATGTGATAGTATACAAACATGATATAGAAATTATAGGTCTCTCGTTTGCCGTGAGTTGGGGTTACAAAAATTTGAATTCATGACTTCACATAGGTCAGGATGTCTATTACGATGAGCACGGCGGGCCCAAGCTGTTCCAACATTAAATATACGGAGTCATCTATTGTATTTTCATTTTTGGCGATTTATTGAGAACTACTGGATGGAGTTTGTTTTAGTCTTGAAATGTCCTACGACCGTCTCCTGGTATTCCTGTGGATGTAAGATATTGTGAGGAATTTGAATGGTGTATTGATTCAAATAACTCTTCAATCCAGAATACCCCCAAAGCTATGACCCTTCATAACATATTGTAACAAACGTTCTGAGAACCCCAACATCTCACCTTGTGGGGTCATCCGCTGAAGCTGCAGCAGTATTGAAAGCATACATGTACAGCAAACTTTTCATGTACATTTTTGCCTAACAAAAACCTTAGCATTGAAAACATGAGATTGATCTAATCAAAACCCCTCGGCTTTCCCCATGTGATGGAGACCCATGTGTAGTGTGAAATGGGAAACAGATAGTTCTATGTGGAATGATCAAGATATACCGGTAGTTGGTTACATTCAGGCATATAGGACAGAAATAGAAAAATTATATATTTGTAAAGGGGCATAAAGGCAGCCACTTTCGATAGGCGTTTGACTTGGCACCACTGTAAAATAAGAACTGAGACGAATAAGCTGTACCGAACACGGATCTGCAGATATAACTTGTACAACTACAGATAACAAAATCGGAGATTATTACATCTGAAAGGGGCATAACTTCATAAGCCGAGGCGAGTAATCCTTTGTTGGCTTGTAGAATAGAGCAATATAAATAAGTTTCCAAAATATACTAGCTATACTGAACATAGTTCTGCAGATATAGTTGGTTACATTCAGGCATATAAGACAGAAATAGAAATTAATATATCTGTAAAGGGGCATAACTCTGTAAAATATGGGCCACTTTCGATAGGCCTCTGACTTACATTGTAGCACTCTGTGAAATAAGAACCGAGACGAGTAAGCTGTACCGAACACGGATCTGCAGATATAACTTGTACATTCAGCTACAAATAACAAAATCAGAGATTATTACTTCCAAAAGGGGCATAACTCCATAACCTGAGGCGAGTAATCCTTTGTTGGTTTGTAGAATACAACAATATAAATAAGTTTCCAAAATATAGTAGCTATACCGAACACAGTACTGCAGATATAGCTGGTTACATTCAGACAAAAAAGGACCGGAATAGAAATTAATATATCTGAACGGGCATAACTCTGAAAAATATGGGCAGAGGGGAGCCATTTTCGATAGGCGTCGACTTAGCACTAGATAATAAGTGTTGAAAATTTGGTGGTTGTGTCTCATGCGGTTTTGCCTAAAATGCGGTAACGGACGGATGGACGAACGTACGTGGCGACGACAATACTCTGAGGCCAAAATGGCCGAGGGGTAAAAATCCAAACCAGGATAATTTGGACAAAAATTAAGATTCCATGTCACAAATAGCACATCCTCAAATCATATGAAACTTGTGTAGCAAGTGTCAAAATCATCCAATGAAAACTGACAAATTGAGTTAGCTTTTCAGTACATTTTTGTCTAACCTTATATGGCAAAATACTAAGTCCAAAACCTCATAATTTGGACAAAAATTGATCTTTTATCTCATAAATAGTACAGGCACATCCTCTTATCATAAGGAACAGGTACACCAAGTTACATAATCATCCAGAGACATCTGACAACTGTGCACACTGTTGCAAAACAAAAGACCTTATCATTTTCCATAATTTGGACAAAAATTCATATTTCATGTCATAAATACCACAGGTTGATCCTCCAATCATACAAAACATCCTCTCTCCCCCTCTCACAATATGCCCCCCTTACTTCATAAGGTGAGATAGCAAGTGTTCTGAGAACACCAACATCTCGCCTTGTGGGGTCATCCACTGAAGCTTCAGCAGTATTGAAAGCATACATGTAGAGCAACCTTTCCATGTACAGGTAAATTTTTGCCTGACAAAAACCTTATCATTGGAAGAGTATGAAGTCTAAACTGTGATAATTTGGACAGAAATTAATATTTCATGTCACAAATAGCACATGCACATCCTCAAAGCATATGATACTTGTGTAGCTATTGACAGCTTCAGCAAACTTTCCAGGTTTGTACATGTTTACGCATATATTATCATTGGCGAATTACTAAGTCCAAAACCTCATAATTTGGACACAAATCAATATTTCATCTCATAATTGGCACAGGCACTTCCTCGAATCATAAGAAACATGTGTACCAGGTTTCATAATCATCCATTGACAGATTACAATTGCAGCAAACTTTCTATTTACAGGTGTACATGTAGAAGGCCTACAATTTTGCGAAACAAAAAACTCGTCATAATTTGGACAAAATTAACATTTCATCTCCAAAATAGAACAGGTATATCCTCTAATCATAAGGAACATGTGTACCAAGTTTCATAATCATACAGTGAAAACTGCAGCAAACTTTCTTTGTACACCTGTACATGTGCACTTCTGCTAAACAACATGAAGCTGCGCTATCGAAACCCCTCGGCTCTGAACCCCAGCTATTATAATGTAAGGGTGTCTCTACCAATTGACTGGCTTGTGGGAAGAAATATTTACCCCGGGTATTGTAAGTGTACTTTCTTTGAAAAAAAAAATTGTCTAAGAGAATAAATCAATAAATCAGTCATCCAATCAATAAATAAATGTGATAGTATACTAACATGATATAGAAATAATATGCAAACTTAACATAGGAATTAGTGGTTTTTGTTAGACAAGGGGCATACTTTCTGACACGACTCATTTTTGATAGGCATCTAGTGTCATTTTCAAAACAGATTTGCAGGCATTCTTCGCATTGTGTAAGAGAATAAATCAGTCATCCTATCAATAAATAAATGTGATAGTATACAAACATGATATAGAAATTATAGGTCTCTCGTTTGCCGTGAGTTGGGGTTACAAAAATTTGAATTTATGACGTCACATAGGTCAGGATGTCTGTTACGATGAGCACGGCGGGCCCAAGCTGTTCCAACATTAAATATACGGAGTCATCTATTGTATTTTCATTTTTGGCAATTTATTGAGAACTACTGGATGGAGTTTGTTTTAGTCTTGAAATGTCCTACGACCGTCTCCTGGTATTCCTGTGGATGTAAGATATTGTGAGAAATTTGAATGGTGTATTGATTCAAATAACTCTTCAATCCAGAATACCCCAAAAGCTATGACCCTTCATAACATATTGTAACAAACGTTCTGAGAACCCCAACATCTCACCTTGTGGGGTCATCCGCTGAAGCTGCAGCAGTATTGAAAGCATACATGTACAGCAAACTTTTCATGTACATTTTTGCCTAACAAAAACCTTAGCATTGAAAACATGAGATTGATCTAATCAAAACCCCTCGGCTTTCCCATGTGATGGAGACCCATGTGTAGTGTGAAATGGGAAATAGATAGTTCTATGTGGAATGATCAAGATATACCGGTAGTTGGTTACATTCAGGCATATAGGACAGAAATAGAAAAATTATATATTTGTAAAGGGGCATAAAGGCAGCCACTTTCGATAGGCGTTTGACTTAGGGATCGTATCCATCCAACGTTCGTTTGCCAGACGTTTTAAACGATGAAAAAAAACGTCGATGCAAACGATGGGTGTATGAGTTGATCGTTTTTTAAAAAACGTCGGTCAGATAAAGACGATCGCCGGAAATCTCCGGCAACCTACGGTAAGGGCGCCGGTCGTCTTTTCACACCTCGAACAAAGGTGCAGACGTTTTCTAGCAAACGATTGAAAGTCTCCTGGCAAACGATCGGCTCGAAAGTAGTCCCGCTTTACAGACGCAAAAACAACAACAACGGCTGTGTCGCTTGAGGCCGTGAAAAACGGATTATGAGAACGGCACACAAATTAATGTTGTTTTTTTTTCTCCAGATTTTTGCTATACGTGTGCTGCTTGACTATATCTTAGAATCGGTTACGGTGTAATTCGTTAATAAACAAAATATTATGGAACCATGATATCGTCTTATGAACGTGCGATTCGAATCTTATGTATTTTTCAGAATACGGGCTTTGCGCATTTTGGAATGCGGCTTCAAAAAAGTCAGTTCTAGATTACCATTTGATTTGATTTGATTTTTATTTCACCATGCATAACAATAATGTTTAGTAAACAAAATATAATAGTGGCGGGATGAAAACCCCGAGGGGTTTGTTTTATCACAAAATAATTATTATATTTACAAAGATGATAATATGCGGTAAACTCTATCATAGTGAGACAAAAACACAAATTTAATTTCCAACTTCCACAGACGGCAAACAGAATAGATGTCTAATTATGTTCCAGGAATAAATACGATTATATCCTCGATTTGAATAATGAGAGCGAAACGCGAGATTTTAACTGAGAGGGTAAATTGTTCCATATTTTGGGACCCTTTATTTTAGTACTATAAGTCAGAGTAGTAAAAATCGCGATATAAATTTAATTTAGCCTGTCTAGTTGGGTACCTGTGGACAACAGATAATTTTGAAAAATATGATCTGAAAATGTTTGGAATTAGGTCTGTATGATTGACAATATTTGTAATTTTTGGAATGAGATGATCATAGTTTTACTTTAACAATTATTATTACGTTTGATTACAGATAAATATCGAGTGAAACATTAGAATCTAATGCGTATATTTTTTCTCTTTCAGGACGATGCGTAAACGCAGAAATTTACAAGACATTCACCACAGATAACGGTTTTCTAATGGTGTAACTCATAATTTTGTTTTTGTTCAATTTGCGCTTTTGAAGCGCGCCTTGTTTGGTAAGCTTTTAAAGTTACATCTGCAAATATCTATACGTGATGAGTACTCTATTCATCTGAAGTTTGTAATTTCGATAGAAGTCGTATACCCGTGGTTGTACATTTACAACTTTTAGAGCAACGCCGCATGACATTTTCATACAGAGAGATTATTTTGTCACTTGGTATCGTCGATCCAGTTATGAGAGATCGTGTATGTAATTAACAAGAATTAACTAGTCTTGTTTCGCCGTTGGGATTCGAGTGGGTAATCAAAATAACCATTGTTTTTTACTTCTTAATTTCCTATGGGCTGTATCCCACCGTGTTAATTCCTCAATTTCTCACATGTCATTTATTACTCTTCATAGCGCATATTTGTTGATCTCTCTTTGTTATTGGTTTAAACAATATTTTATTCCAACAATGTAATGGAATGGGATCGGTGAACAGGCAAAGCCTATATGAAAACTAAAAACGTATTCTCATATACGGCCATTGTGCTTCATGCGCATAAAAAGGGAAATGAAAACCGGATATAAAATATATGTACATTATATATTTATTATTCAACAGAGCATTGAGTTGAGAAATTTAACAATGTGATTGAGGAAATGTATGTTAATAAATATCACATGCACGAATGGTGTATGTTTGAATCTTTCTGTTATATACTTCATATTTTGTAATCGGCTGGAGTCGGTCATGTGTACTTTCTTTAGCCTTAGGGGCATACGATCAGTGATAAAATTTATGTGAACTTACCTTGATTTCCTGTATGTTGTTCCATAGTGAATGAAGTATCGGTTGTGGTGAGAAACAAATAAGCTGGATGTGAAACACGATGTGTATAGTACTAAAGATGAGATCATATATGTCCAACCTTCCAGAAATGCACTTAAATATATTTTTCATGGAACAAAACTGCATGGCTTATTTAGAGCCCGGAGTGATCAATTAAAACTGTCCCGGAAATGTGCAACTGTGAATAAACAAAAAGTATAAAATCAAAGACACTTGTTGCCTTTTATTTAATAATGTCTTTGACATGAACCATCCCTTCAGCGATACTTCCCGTGAACGTCCATTTATTTGAATTATGGTAGTAATAAAGCAAATGCCCGTGGATGCCGCCTCCGGAAGTAACTCTTGCGTCCTTCGTGGCTCGAAAGTCAAGCTGTGTGTAGACCAATAGAACAGACAAAAATGCTGATCACTTTACTATTATTATGGCTAGACAATAAATTGACAGCTTGGCAATATTGTTTACTGATCAAGCAGGATTCTTACCTATATGCTCACCGGAAATTAGTTTCTTCCACGTATAGTCCTGCTGGATAGGGATATGGGACTTTCTTGCACAATCATATGTTTATTGGTTAGAATCTTACAACAAAATATAAACATAACGACGAAATATGTGGATATGCGAATAATATTATCCGGAGAAAAGGCGGTCATTCCTCTAGTTTCAATATGTCCATGGAGCAAACAAACCTGCAATGTAGAATGAAAGTGCGTTAAGTTGACCATAATAAATAAAACACCAATAATCAAATATTTGGATCTGTTTCGATAAAGTCTCAAATAAAAGATTGGTTGTCAAAAAATACATCTGTCTCAGCGCATTGCCGAGAAATTCCCTTCAATCTAAAACATTAAAAATGGTTGAATGAAGACTCAATGGAAATTCACACCTCCATTTTCTCTCAAGTAGCGATGTTCAAATATCAGGGTCACCAAATATTCTCCCGTGACAATTCTTTTTCATGGCACCCATCAAAGTATAGCTCTAGAAACTTTCTGGATAATTTTAATGTATTCGACTTGTGAATTGAAGGATCGTGAATATAGCGTTTTCCTCTCTGATCTGGTATATCGCCATAAACGTTTCGACAGACACGTGTTCTACACCGGTCTTTATTTTCCCGCCATGCGGGAGCAGTCCTGTGTCGACTTTTCTATGCTGGGGATAAACCGCAGTCGAAATGGAAGGCCTCGTGCGTGTACGCGTGTGCTCCTTAACCGTACACAAGCTGGGGGTTTTTTTCAGACAGACCCGTAGAATAAATTGCGATATTTCTAAAATATTAAAGCTAAACGCGCGTGTTGATGACACATGATTTCCCCTATGGACTGCAATACAGTACACAGGCCAAATAACACAAGAAACCTTTCCATTTTTTGGTTTATTTAACGTGAAACAGGGTCGATTTGCCGAGAATTTTCGGCGATATACCGACATTAGTTTTTTTTTTATCAATTTCCTTGAAAACGCATTCATAAAATAAAATATTTAAATACATTTTTTATCTCGAGTATTATAGGATCATGAAAATATAAATATCATTTCTGTCTCTTCAGTTCTTCATGTTATATTTATTGGGAAAAGTGTAACACGATTTGCCAGTGAGGTATTAAAACGTGCTCGTGTTACACGTTTTCCGGTAAACATTACAAGAAAACCGCTGAAGATACAAAAATCATATAATAGTTTCATGGTCCCATAATACTCGCGATGAAAAATATTTATTTAGATTTCTATTGCATCCATGCGTTTTCAAGGAAAGTGATCAAAACCTAGTGTCGGCATTATCGCGAAAATTTCCGGGCGAATCAACACCATTTTTCCACGGTAGACTTCCGTATCGCCCTGAATAACAAGGAAATATTTATCAACCTAAATATTTTTGAAACGGGTATTTCTTTAAGTTAAATAATAACTGAACATAATTCAGATCAGTAAGATATCGGCAGAGTTATCTGTTGATTACCTTTTCCGGCCTATTCAAAGAAATTTTTTACACCGTGCATACATGGGGAGGGTATTATTAAACCATTCAGTTTTATTTGCGTACGTGACACTTCCATTATCACAGCTAGATGGTTGTCATTTTCATAGAAAAATTTTGCACACAAACAGCGACTTCTCGTAATCAAACCTTTAAAACAAACGCGGAAGGCGATTAAAGTGTAATTTATTTCCCCTGTGTTAAACCCGTTTTCACATTCGCTGATAGCGCTATATTTTGTTACACATGTGCGCAGTTGAGAGCTAAGGCACGGCCTGTTCACCCAGTGTGTATTTATGCGCAGCTTAACACGTGCGATCGTCTTTTGTCAGCGGACAATCGTTTTCTTCCAAACGACGACGTTTTCTTCCGAACGACAGCAGTACCTTCGGCAGTCTCCGGTGATGGTTTTTTTGATCGTTTGCTACACAAAAAAAACGATGGTGCAAACGATGGGTGTAGTAGCTGAGCGTTTTTTTCCATCGTTTAAAACGTCTCAACAGCAAACGCTGGTTGGATACCGTCCCTAACGCCATACATCTTGCACGCTACGCTCGTATTTTGCTATCAGCATGCGATATGTATCGCCAAATTTGAGAAACTTTGAGTGGCGCTTGGTGATATAGCCCTGTTTTATCAGTTTTTGCAACAATGTTTTGTGACGTTAATTAAAATCGTCACATTTAGCACAGGATCTAGCAAATGCTACAAGGCGAGATATGTATACGCCAAATGCAGGTCCCACTGAAATATTACTGTCCAAAAAGGGATAGTTTACGATGTCGAAATTGTAATCATCTCTGTTGTCATAAAGTCGAAACACTGTGCTAAGTCAAAACACAGTCTCGTGGTCAAGTTACTGCAAAATTGTTGTCACTGTGGAGTCTGCACAGAAATAGAAAACACAGCAGCATGAGACATGTTGTTTGAGAGTCAATAATGTTCAGAAATAACTGGACCAACCCGTTCCATATAAGCAATAGCGTGGAGACGTGACACCGAATCCCCGAGAATGTTGAACTCTCCAGGAAAGAAAATCGCATGCACGGTCAAGTCACAGGTCAAACTCAAAATAATCAGTACATTATTTAGGATTTTCAGGGCTTCATGTTAGCGGGATATGGTCGAACTGACGATAAAAAATATGGTTGCCCCTGGTCATAAAATTCATGGTATAGACAAGACGTACCATATGTTTTATGGCAACTATCTGACAATACAACTTATGGTCGGCGTAACCATAAAAATCCGGTCACCAGGCGACCAGATATGTTATGGTCGCTCCGACAGTGAATTATATGGTCGAGTTAACCATTCAATATGTGCTAGCTCAAGCAAAATTATGGTCGAAAGATTCTTCTGACCACACATTTAGTGTTCAAGAGCAACCATAAGAAATATGGTTACCATACTTTTCGTGGTCGGGGGCGACCATTTCTTCATGGAATAATACCGCTTGGTGTCATCTGGGTCACAGCCAATGGACCTATCCGATCTGTCACCCTCTCAGTAATAAGGTATCAATAAAGTATCAGGAAGGTCTCACGATACAGGCCATAGCTTCGACATAGCTACAGGACAGGTGCAGCTAATTGCCATTTGATTCAACATTGGCAAGATACAGATAAGGTAAGTTCCAAAAATGTTAATGATACCTTAACTGTACCTCGCTTGAGTAAGGTATCAATAAGGCACAGTAACAAGGTGTCCCTAAGGTACCATTAAGGTATAGTATAGGTACGTTGGGATAAATCCAGTCGAAGAGCAAGGCGCAAGTAAACATCCAGAAGTACACTCAAGGTACAGGGTCTTGTGCAACGTATATACATGGTCAGCCATTTTATAGATGGAGGTACCGTTAAGGTATAGTCGGGGTGCTACAGAAGGGAACGGTAAGGCATAAGCCATGGTCAAGTGTAGTTACGAGGTGCAGTCAAGTCATACCAAAAAGAAATACACCATAAACTTTAATAAATCAGATTGTTTTCTGCAGAATACTTTAGTTTTATTCTTTGACATACATTACGTATTTAGCACTATTAAAACATATACAGAAATGTAAATTTATAGGTACATCCCGCTTACTTCTTTACCAAGTTTACAGTCTATGGTTTGACCATGTTTTCTTGCTTACATCCTTTGTTTTTGTATCCCGACAGGCTATTCTTCTCATCAGTCCTGTGGTTTTTACATAAAAGATGGACCGCACATTCTCACCTGGACACCTCGACACAATTGAAACATATACAGCAACATCCTGCTCACTTCTTTATACAGTCTGTGGTTTGGCACTTCTCTAATTATTATCTGATGTGTTTCCAGACAGACTATTGTTAAACTATAGTCATGTGATTAATTGATTGAACATGGAACACACATTCTCACTTCACCACATCAGCACTATTAAAACATTTTTACAGTCACATATAAACATCCCGCTCATTTAGTCAGTCTGTGGTTGTCACTACTTTCTTATTGACAGTCCTGACAGACTATTGTTCTTGTTCGTCATGTGATTTTTACATGAAAGAGGGACCATACATTCTCACCTCAACTCCCATCTCAATAAAATCACTGTTGTTTATATATCTGACTGTGAATTGCGACTTATGTTAGATGATATTTGCCAAGCGAGTCCATGTAGACATGTAGACATTGTAAAGAGCAAGTGAATCAACAATGATCACCACAGTCCTCCACTTGCGGCTCTTCTATCCCGTTGCCCAGTTGACCACAAAGCTGTGCTGTCGATTGTGTTGTACAGAAAGCTGAAATGAATGAGAAACATCATTAGGGCGCTATTTCGGATTCACAAGAGTCAGGCAGCCCTTCTGATGACACAAATGTTATTCCAAAGCGCATGGTATTAATAATGAATGTGTTTTCTGCAATAGGTAATCTTAGCTACTAAATAATTTGTATTACAATATCTTATTTGCTGAATATCTTCAAAATGACGTTGCAACCTCTTTGTAACTGAAAACATGGAAATAGAATGATGTGCATGCGCTATGATATTTCACGAACATACTTAACATTCTCCAACTCTAATGCCATCCCTCCCACAGCGCATGATCCATTTCGCAGGCTCCATTATCCATCCCTGTCTCCAATAGCGGAAGTTGTCCTTTACTACGTTGCGATGACGTGTAGGGGAAAACCCACATACGCACGATTCAGTTTGAATCCGGCCGAACAATTCCTTCAGTGTCCAACATGAGCGAACTACTTTTCATATACTCTGTCCAGATAAACAGGGAAAATAATCTCCAGATAATTCTTTTTAACGCTAGGTCAACAGAGGTATTATGCAGACTTGAAAAGTAATCGAAATGTTCGGAAACATCTATTTTACTATATATGATGTCACTTCCGGCGATGT
>JAVTVY010027586.1:0-11192 GCA_036873755.1 Hanleya hanleyi
GCCCTCTAGCGTCAAGTTTCCAAATACATTCAACGCCAGAGTTGTTAGAAAGAATAGCGCGATATCTTTCACAAAATGCTTTTCCCCCCTGCAGGGTCCTCGTCAACAGGGTTGAAAGAAGCATGACGGTGAACCTTCTAGAACCAGCTATTAATCTAGCTTTGTGATGGGATTTATGCATTCTGTGAGTCTAGTACACGTTTGGCATATCGTTATGAGTGGTTGGAAGAGAAAGACCCCATTCGAAAATGTTTTGCGGTTGGGAAATAAAATCTTCAAAAGTAAATGCAGTTTGAGATTAAGTAGACGTGTTCGATGATGGTGTTCGTACTCTCAATTCCTTAACCAACATCTGGTAATAGTAATATTTACATATAAATATTATATTATTTGGAGTTTTGTATGCTGTGACAATGATGACTTTACTCTGAAGATTTCCTGGAACTTTGCTAGAATTGAGGTTTCTCACTACTTGTGTTGCTGGGGAAAGAGTACTTCTGTGAAACTGTTTCAACGATTTTGCTCTTGGCGAGGTCCAGTCAATCCCCGAGAACTGTAGGTTCAAGTTTTTCTCGCTTTGACCACTCAACATACTGTTTCAATGTAGTCAGGAACATCTGGTCGGCCAACAGGTTCATCCTTCTCGGTTCTCTATATTTAGGTCCCTTCTACAGGAGTGTTCTTAAGTCTTCATCAATCACCCTATCAATGTTACCAGTCGCGCTATGTTTGCATGGTGTATGTAGAGTGTTCGTCGAGTTACAATCAAAACTATAGCCTCCAGACGTGTATAAGTTCCTAAGGAGCTCCTTGACAGCATTTGATGCTAATGCTGTTATATAGAATATGGAAAAGGCGCTTTCAAAAACCGATCCATTCAAAGCCCGTTCCTTCTCATTCACCAAACGCTATACAGACGATCTTCTCGCTGTGGATAATCGCTGTATAAATGTCGCAGTGAAGGATATATATCCACCTTCACTGGATTTGAAGGAAACTACAGATAACCATACAGGCACATCATATTTAGACCTATATCTCTATAAAAATGAAGCGGGCCTTCTCTCATGTCGATTGTATGACAAAAGAGATGATTACAATTTCGACATCGTAAACTATCCCTTTCTGGACAGTAATATTCCAGTGGGAGCTGCATATGGCGTATACATATCACGCCTAGTAGCATTTGCTAGATCCTGTGTTAAATGTGACGTCAAAAAACATTGTTGCAGAAATTATAAAACAGGGCTACACCATCAAGCGCCTCCACTCAAAGTTTCTCAAATTTGGCGATACATATCGCACGCTGATAGCAAAATACGAGAGTAGCGTGCAAGATCTATGGCGTCACGTTTCGTAACTTGTGTCTAATTCCGCTTAACCCGGGGCTAGAGGCCGTATGAACCCATGTACTTCAAGATCCTCATGGTGCTCATATGAACAGCCACAATCAAAGCGTGACTGAGATACATCATTCTTTAGATGACGACTTTACAACGAATATTATGGATTAAGAATACTGATCAGCGATACGGATTTGATATTTTTGGAAAATCATGATGTCTTGCCGGCATCATTGAAAACTGTTGACCGCTTCTCTCTTGCAGGGAACAAGCCTATGCTTATGTATACTATGATTGTCTTTTTGAATTTGGTGCTAATACTGTTATATGGAATATGGAATAGGTCTTTGGATTATGGACGCAGATATTCTCTAATGGAAGACGGCTGTATTATGAATGGCGGACCAGACGCTTTTAATTTGGATTATGGGCGCGGATATTCTTTAATGGACGATGGATGAATTATGAATGACGGACCAGACGCTTGTAATTAGAGTAACTGAATATTTTGGTGCCCATAAATTTAGCATTCGTATATGAAATACAAGTGGCTTCTGTTAGCTTGGGAGCGTTGATCATTCAGGATTCGTGGTAAATTCATTATGTCTAATCCTTTATCCAAGTAGTTGAGTTGCAGTTTCCACCATGTTCGCCGGACGATGCTCACAACATGGGTTCCTGGATAAAAGATGCGGCCAACAATTTTCAAGATATTTCGATTACGAATACTTATAATGTTAATGGGTTAGTTACTGGGTGTCTTGTCTGACTGTTGTAATAAATTGACAACGTGACGTCGGGGATTACAGGTTAGTTTTTCTTGGTATTCTTGCATTTATCATGTTTTCCCCACGTTGGGGGCGTTTAAGCCACCAGAAGCCCTCGATGCTGATCCATTAACGTCAGATAAGTTACTTAGTTAAGCTGATCTGTCATCACAGCTTCCAAGATAGTGTGTATAATTTCGCTTAAGCCGGTGCCAATGGCGGTATGGGTACTTCATATTTTTCATAACAAATGTTGCAACAAATGCGCGGCCGAGATACCATGGCTACGTTTTAGAATCTTCCGTATTCTAGTCGGAATGTAAGGTGCCGAGGAAGGCTTTTCTCTGGAGTCATATGATCCCAGAGGCCGTGAATTTTCCCCACCGCTTACGTATCTCACCATACTATGTTACAATAATATGTTGAGACCTAATATGTTAGGACTTGGATCCTATGAAACAGCTGCTTACGACTGAAGGCTGACTGATATGTTAGTCACTGAGAAAAATTCCCCGGAAACAACAATGAAGATTACTATATTAAATTATAGATGTGGGTCGTAATTTACTGCCACTACGAATCAATCTATGCATAACACCTGCGATAGCCTTTCTCCCACGTTCCGAACAATGGTGAACAGTTATCTATATAGAGACGATGATCAGTAGTGATTGGCTGCATAATTCTATCTTGTCACCTGAACGCCAAATCAGAAGCACGGACAGATATAAGGAATGAGATTTTATCATTAACGTACCTGAATAATCATCTTGAAAATTCCTTTCGATAAGAAAAAACATGGTTGAAATCAAAAGACTGTTTCTATTTAGCAAGTCACGCTCGACGTGATATAATTTTAGACATGGTTGTCTTCAAAGAAGCATCTTCATAAATTATTGTTCCTTCAGTCGAGAATTTTCTTTTGTTTTCCCGAAGAAATCCCGATCCTATCGGGAATTCTCCGTAGAATGCCCAGAGAAAAAAAAGGATTTTTTTTCTTCAAAATTTTCGATCGATTTCCTCGATATTGTTTTTATTCGTCTTTTTTTGGCCCATCGTTAGAATCGTCAGATTCTTGGTATGTGTTTTAGAATAGGTTAACCCGAAGACTATACTGTGAAGTCATGTGGCTCTGTCAGTATGTAGGCACCTCTTCGCACTTCCCTTATATGTGTTGTAATTCACACAGGTTCTTTCTTTAATAACGGACATATACTTTACGGCTAGACTTCTGAGGATTTATATATCATGTGTGTATCGATGCATGGGGTATATAGTTCTGCACAAAACTAGAGCCACTTTCCTGGTTCTCTAGACTAACATGTAACATGCTAGGCTGGGTACACAGGCTAGGCGAAGTTGAAAGCGGCACTACTTTCAATCGTTTTTCTCCTCTGAGAACAATTCTCGACTGATTCGTGATATGGTTTTTATCTCAATTTTTTTCTCGAATAAAACTCAATCAATAAAGTAAAAGAAAACCGACTTTGAAATTCTCGACATCGAGAAAAGATAACATCGACGAAAGAACGAACGATTTTTGCAGACGCTTCCTAACAAATCGGGAGTTATCAATCATTCCATCACGTCTGACACCGTCTAGACGGTCGTGATCTATGACTATTTCTCTGAATTATCAATAATTATTAGTTCTCAGCTATTATGGTGCAGATAGTTTGCTCACATATATTTATTGATGTCCATTCTTAGTTTTCAAACATATTATGTGCGTGAAATAACTGGATTCAGAGCTACTGTACCAATAAAACCAAATCTATATAAAGTACATGACAAATATAAGCCCCAGTGTACCGTGGTAGTTTTGTGGGTTTATGCGGGAATGCATTGTTTATTTGGAAAACTCAAATGATTGAAAATATTCAATGCTGAACTGGAAATTCAATAAATTATACAACAAATTCAAGAAACACCTCTTTACAAAACCACATTTTTAAATATCCTGACAATATTTGTGATATTGGTATATACTAGCAACTCCTAGGAACCAAAGGCCCGGTACACAACAAATCATTTGGTTTACTCTAGATGTTCCTCAATAATTAAACCCAAATATGGGAAATTATTAACTGAACGATCCACATCAAATCTCATGAGCAGAATCTTCGTCAGGATGTCAAGTTAAGTACAATAGACAGGAAAGGTCGTATAGTCATAAAAATTGAATTGAGTGTAAGAAAAGGGTCACAAGAAATCGTCTTTTCTGCACTGGCAGTTTTTCTTCGATATATTCCAATGGTATTTCTGTCTTGTCAGTCGGAAACTGTCTGTGACGACGTTTGTCCTTATTTCACGCTCAAGACACGTTGAACCGATGAGAAGTATCTGGTTGATTGGCAATGCCAACTCCTTCCTCGGGCAATGTGTGACAGGACGACATTTTCTCCCACATCCTTTGATCTCATGAGCAAAATGAATATATCCGGTGTATAGAGAACAACCAGAAGAAGGTGAACAGTTTGTCTTCAGGATGTCCAGCATCGGCAAAGATCAATATGTATAGAAAGATGTACAGGAATATCAGTTACTGTTCGCTTTTTCAGATTAACTAAACCAGGGCTTCAAAGAATCGTGGTAACAGTTCTTGTATCCTTGTTCATTACAAGGAATCGAGATGAATCACAGGAAGTAATTTCATCAGAAAATCCATCTTGATTTATTCCCAAAACAGATCCACAAGTACAAAAATCTTCAAAATTAATCCTGATGTATTGACGCTTTCACTGACAGGTGCATCAAGGTAAAATGGGTGCAGTAAACATTGGTAACTAATCCGAGATATCCTTTCTCTCAACGAAGTAATGGACTTAACTGAACTAAAGCCGCGCAATGTAAACCGCTGGGAATTGACAGTCTCTCTTGTTTGATATTCGTGGGCACCTTATGGAATGGTTACGAAATTGTAACTCGATTAATCACAGACACCAGGAAAGGGTTTCTGCCTGTTGCCGAAATGTGCTGGCGTATGTAGCTTCTCGGATGTAACTGAAAACGATTTGTGTTGAGCCCATTTCTGTGAATGGATTTGAGTGTAATTTTTAATCGGTTGTACACAAATTGTTCAAAACAGGATATGACTGGTTTCATATTTTTTCTGATACTGCGAAGAGTATATTTTGTAGGCATTCCGTTTAATCCCACTCAAATACCCTTTATCATAAAGACTCTTGGTACCGTTCGGCTTGTCGTCTTAGTTCCTTGGCCTACAATAGAGAAATGACGAAAATGGTTAGATTTGATAAGAAGCTGGGATCTGTATACGGTGTAATGGTGCAGCCATAATTTCCATGCTCTTGCCAAACTATAAAGTAAGGTAAACATCTGGTTAATTTATATGCAGAACACTATCTGAGAATACGAATGAGATACCGGTATTGAATCCATATCCAAATGAATTTCCAAGTCGTTTTCCAGAATATGTATCTCAGGCACTTTTGATTGTGACTGTTCATTTGAACATCATGGAAATGTGAATCAAACCAAATTCAAACAGCAAACAGCCCTTACCCGACATACAAAACCTACTGTCGTCATCACTTTTGTTAAGGTCACTACTGGGTGAATCAGTGAACAATGGCGCATGTTTTTGGACATTAGTCAGTCAATTAATACGTAATAAACACGCTATTTTCTGACTATTGCTGAATGCGCCACTCGTGGCAAGACCAAGCTTCTCATCCCACTCAATGACATATCCATAGTATTCGTCAAGATAGAAAATATCATATATGTATGGATTTAATATCATATATGTATGGGTTTAATATCAACTATGTGTGAGTTTAATATCATCTATTTCAGGTCTCAATCAGATATCAAGATAGACTCGCTAGATACTTCTATCAAAATCTGTATCCGTGATCAACCATATAAACAATTATTCAACTAATTAGGACGGATTAAGTAACGATTCCTCAAGTCTAACTAAACCATCCATGGATCATCGTATTGTTTCCCATTCAATAAAAGTAAGATTTTTTGGATCGTGAAGGCCCCCCCCCCCAATATCAACACCACATACACGGTGGAACCCCTCCCCCTGTATTTCCACTCTAGGTACATTGTGGAATGGGAACCCTAGTCCAAACAGTTCGTCAATTTTGTTATTGTTCAACTGGATAACGATAACTAGGTTTGGTCGAAGTAGTTTGTTTCTGTTTCGTCAAATAATCAAACGACACGGAAACAAAATCTACTTTTTCAATGATCCCAGGCACGACTCTCCGAATTGAACAAATGTTATAGGTATTAGTGGGGTTCTTAAAATCGTGATATTAGAGCGGGAAACCTGCGACTGTATCTTGAAGGTGTGGTCATAAAATGTGGTAGTACAACACTAATGGCGGTTGTTGTTTATGCCATTCTCAACGTTCATCATGAATCGGACAGATCAATGGTCATTAACATAAAAATAAATTCTTGGACACGATTAATATTGTCCTGTAGCTATACTCGCAATATAAAGAGACTAAGAGAACACAACAACAACATGTAGCTAACGAACCTTTTCCATTTGTCCTAAAATATCCAGTAATTCTAACATAACACCTTCTTTTGAAGACTCATCAGCGCCGATAGGCCATCTGTCTTCATCTGAAGCACCGTCCGACTGAATATTGTCGTAGGCCTCTGGGAACCTTGTGGGCACCATAAGACGTCTTAAGAAGAGCGATTCGGTACCTGTCCCGATTGCTCGGCCACCATCCGAACGTTTTCCATTACCTGCAATAGAGGAGATACAATGTGACAGAAATATAGCTGCCCAGTAAATCTCTTTTGACCAAGTAAGTAACTGACACCGTTTGTTTGGCAACAATGAAACTCTCAAAAAATATTTTCGGTTATTGATCAGAGATAATTTGAAATAATTAATGATAGCAACATGAATCCATTAAAAACAGGTATTTTGCATTCTACAACGTTGATCTACAGGAAGACGGAGCAATATATATTTTAGTTAATCCAATATCGCTGAGGAACCATTTAATCCTACCTTTCCACCTCCCCCTTGTTTTTTGCTCCTATCTTCGGAACGACAAAACAATGATAGCTGATACTCCGTGACTTTATATATTGGTGTCATTTTGAGCCTATTTGCATGATCACCTGAGCAGAGGAGCATGGGGGAATTCAAAATGGAGGCTATGTGGAGTACCAGAAAAGTGATATTTTCATCAGACTTCTTCAAAACGTGTGCATAAAAAAGTGGGTAAAACCTATTTTATTTCATACCAGATTATTATTTACTAATTTATCATGCAGTTTTTGCGAAATAAACGCTTAAATAGGAAAAAAATCGAAAAATCGGGCAAATGCCCTGTTTGTAAATGACGTCACTCTGACGTCATCATCGAGGCCATCTTGAATTTTGTTCACATTTTCTAGTAGGGCATGACCCAAAGATATAGTGTGGTAAGTGTCACGCCAAATCGCCCAAGCTAAGGACGTGTTCAGTTGAAAGCATATATACCGTGTGAATCAAGACAGACACACTTACCTCCCATACAGGATTGGAGAGACCATTTCCCTGAACATTTGCCTGCAACAGTAGAGGAACATACAACACATTAAATACATGGATTAATTGTTTTGATCGTTACGAAGCGGAACAATGAAACCATCCCTGAATGTGGTCGTATAACAGCTTATATATACAAGATTAGTAAATTGGAGCGATATGGATGAGTTGGGAAAAATTGACGACGTCTGGCGACTAAAAAGCAACCATATGACTCTACAAAAAAATAGCCTTAGTATCTCAGCCGCGCTTTTATTGCAGATGTTCATGGGGAGAGAATGAAATATCCACACGGCCGCTAGCACCGGCTTAACCGGAATTAGATACGCTAGCTCGGAAGCTGTGTTGACAGATAAGCTCAAACAACTCATCTGATGTAATGATTTAGTCTACAGTGATTGAATTTGATACACAAGCTAAGTCGCAAAATCTTTGGTATAACGAGTCATCGGGATACATGTTAGCGATCTGCTATGTTTATGTATTTGATAGTATGAAATAGTCGGATGTTCTTGTATACTGATAGCGCCATCTGCCTTGCCTTGAGCCTTCCATCCTATCTTATCTTTCTTGCAGTGAAAAAGTTAGATGACTCGTACATTATATGTAGAAGCTAAAGCAGACACTATTCAGTGTCAGTAGTTTAACCCTACCTGGCCTGGGGGGGGGGGGCCATTATGGCTCCCCCCTACCAAACTTTCTGCGCTATCTCCGGAACGACGAAAAATGGAGTGCTAAAACTCCGGGACTTTATAGTTTATCTTATTGGAGTCATTTTGAGCCCATTTGCATAACCCCCTGAGCAGAGGATCATGGGTAAATTCAAGATGGCGGCCACGTGAGGTACCAGAACAGTGATGTTTTTGTTATATTTCTTCAAAATTTCTGCTTTTCCGCGATGAAAAGTGGGCAAAAACTATTCTATTTCACATCATATTAATATTTACTAATTTATCATGCAGTTTTTGCGGAGAAATTGCATAAATAAAAAATTTGGAAAATCCGACAGAAAAATCGACCAAAAAATGCCGTTTTTGAAAATGACGTCAGTGTTACTTTATCAAAGCGGCCATCTTGGATTTGTTTTTACATTTTCTGGTAGAGCTTGACCCAAAGGTATAGTGTGGTAAGTTTCAGCCCCCTAGCTCAAGGGATAAGAAAAATAATTATGGGGGCCATTTCGCCCCCCCCCCCACCCCAAGGCCTGGACAGGTCCCAAAAAGCCCAGGCCAGATAGGGTTAAATTGAATGCCTCGGATCACATGAGCAAGAACAAATGTATTGGGTATAGGTCACGTCATTTGACATTGTGAATCTTTAACCTCGTAAACTTTTGGTCCCCTGAACTATCGACCTCGTGAATTCTGTACTTCTTGAACTATTGACACCGTGAACTTTAACCTAGTAAACTTTTGCCCACGTGAACTTTTGACCAAGTGAACTTTTAACGTCGTGTGAAAAGGGAAGCAATATACACGCGTTAATGCATCACTATTCCCAAATATGCATTGCCATTCAGTTTCATACCGGTCATTGTAAGGGATATATATTCCACATACAGTCTAGCTCCGCTGAGTTTTGTAAGAACCCACCAATTGTATACAATACCTGTGTCTATGGTTCCCTTTATACCTTGCCTGGCAGCTAACCTTTTATCACAATAAACTATACACATGCGTTTTTACTTCTCAAAAATCCATTGTCATTCAGTTTAATACCGGTGTTCATAGGAGATATATTGTCCACATACAGTCTCGCTCCGCCGATCTTGAATAAATCCAGCAATTGTATAGATCTGTCTCTATTGTTTCGTTTCTGTTTTTGTCCGGCAGATGTTATGTAGCTTTATCTACCCACGCGTGCCCACGAGGCATGTCACCCATGCTTCTTTTGTTTGGATACCCTCGTACCATCGTATATTATGACTTTATTTAGAGTAATATTCGCATTCTATAGCATCACCATGTTGAGAGAAGACTACGTTAGACAAGAGACCCATCAGAGAAGAAACTAATTTAGTTCAACCTTTAAAATCACCCCAGGACACAGGTTTCAAAAATTCAACAACCAATCTACATGTTGAGGGGGGATAAAATTACACTCATGTCTCCAACCCAACATTTTATAGAGCGGGCTACAGCAGAGCTCGATAAACAGCTTCAGAAAGTCGGTATTCAAGCATCACGACCAATCGTTAAAAAAAGCTGAAATGCTTTCCATCCAATTACAAGCGTCTGTTCCGTCATTCATAATTCAGCCGTCGTCCATTAAAGAATATCCGCGTCCATAATTCAAAGCCCTATTCCATATTCCATATAACAGTATTAGCACCAAATTCAAAAGACAATCATAATATACATAGGCTTGTTTCCTGCAAGAGAGAAGCGGTCAACAGTTTTCAATGATGCCGGCAAGACATCATGATGTTCCAAAAATATCAAATCCATATCGCTGATCAGTATTCTTAATCCATAATATTCGTTGTAAAGTCATCTAAAGAATGATGTATCTCAGTCACGCTTTGATTGTGCCTGTTCATATGAGCACCATGAGGATCTTGAAGTACATGGGTTCATACGGCCCCTAGCCCCGGGTTAAACGGAATTAGACACAAGTTACAAAACGTAACGCCATAGATCTTGCACGTTACGCTCGTATTTTGCTATCAGCATGCGACATGTATCGCCAAATTTGAGAAACTTTGAGTGGAGGCGCTTGGTGGTGTAGCCCTGTTTTATAAGTTTCTGCAACAATGTTTTGTGACGTTGTGCGGAAATTTTTTAATATATAAAGAGGTTCTGAGCGAGAATATCATAAAAAACTGTTTACTTCATGATAATATGCTGAAATACTTTCGTATCGTACTTAAGCAAGAGACTCATGTCGTGCGATCAACCACGGACCATCTGGGAGTAGCAGAGCATCCCTTTAACATGATAGTTATGGGTCCGACTGGTTATGGGAAGATATGAGATGAATTTTTTAGAGCGTGCTAATTTTGATCAATAGTTTTCAATGATACCGGCAAGTCATCATGATTTTCCAAATATCAAATCCGTATTCAACATGCATTGTCAATTGCATTGTGATGGCATGTAGTGATCAATGGTAACGTGCAGTTTACAAAGGATTTGGGGGCGATGAGAATTGAAGCTAGAAAGAAACTTATACATGTCATAATTCAGCAATGCTTCCCATTGGAAAGACTCAATTAATCATGTTTATTGATATTTCGGTTCTAAGCTTTATATCTAAATAGCGTAGGGCACTTAGATCTACCATAAACAACAGTATATCTCATGAACTATTAATTGCAGAGTATTCGGGATAAGAGCATCATTATTAAATTGTACAGCTGCAATAAATAACTCACACACATGAATGTCTATCAATTAATTATGTGCTTAATTACCACATATCCTACATATTTGACACTTAATTTTTCATATTAACTGTATTACAATAATGAAGAGATGGGAAAGAGCTAAAATCTACTAGTAATAGGTTTAACGGACAATAAATAGCTTTAGCTATCTCGAAGCGTTT
>JAVTVY010027587.1:0-103593 GCA_036873755.1 Hanleya hanleyi
TAACACCAGAAACACCCACATGACCAATAGTATACATTAAAAAATCATTAGGAAAAATCCCTGCAAATTAGAAGTATACATTTGATCTTTTTAAACATACAAAACCCACTATATTTAACTTAATATATTTTAAAAATAGAACTATAAACACACCGTTTTACCTTTTTATCATATGTGAAGGGGGGAGGGGGGTATTGGGCATTATGAGTTAAACACATAGCTTCAAACACACACCGTATACATGTATCTCTCCCTTGTGTGAGCCTATCTTAAACATTATTCAACTATTTCAAGGCCATCCATTGTTGAAAATCATTCATCCATCCACAAACAACCCTCCCATTGTAACCACCCCTCCTTAAAGTACATGTACTGCGTTTAACATAGTATACATAATATACACCTATTTTTTAACATGACAGTATACATGGACCTCTCCGATCTCAAATACGGCTGGCACCAAATGATGACGTCATGTCATGTGATCAGGTCACATACAGGTCATTTGTTGCTATAAGGACTTCTTTCCCCTTATCCAGGGGGGGGGCTATTGTGAGCTAGCTTCACACACTCATACTGTATACATGTATCTCTCCCTTGTGTGATCCTATGTTAAGCATTATTCAACTATTTCAAGGCCATTCATTGTTGAAAAGCATTCATCCATGCCCTCCATTGTAACCCCTTTAAAGTACATGTATTACCTTTAACACAGTATACATGTATTGGGGCAATACACACCTTTCTTTTTAACATCAAAGAATATACATGTATTTCTACATACACGATTTCTCAAATACGGCTGGCACCAAATGATGACGTCATGTCACGTGATCAGGTCACACAGAGGTCATTTGGGGGTATAGGGATGGGGGTATAGGGTTGGGGGTATAGGGTCAACTTTACTACTCACGCTTTTGTATATAGGACATGAACTTTTTTTTACGTTGCTGTCCATAGGGCCAAGAGTTATTTTTCCAAATAAAAAATACGAAGCTGAGCATCTGAAACACCTCGGCTGTGGGATCCCGATTCGATAGGCTTATGGCCATATGATGCAAGTTTAGTGTGCCCAGGGATAGCTGTTCTTGAGCTATGTTGGTAACAAGATTGCAAAATTAACAGTCGAGTGATATCCGAAATATGTATCATTAATGATATTGCATAAATTAAAGATGGCCACCAAGGCTTCCGTCCAATCGAAAAAGCCGGTTTGGTAATCAATTGAAAGACTCTTGATGTATCGAGGATGTTCACCAATTTCAATATTGAACAGCTGAATTGTATCAGAGATATGTACATGTATCATTAAAGATTGCATAAATTAAAGATGGCCACCAAGGTTTCCGCCCAATCAGAAAAAAAACGGTTTGGTAATTAATGGAAGTCGCTTGATGCATCGATGATCTACATATACCAACTTTCGTATTGAACAGTTGAATGGTATCAAAGATATGAATCATTAATGATTTTACATAAATTAAAGATGGCCGCACAAATGCAGGCTAGTGTGGAGGACCACTGTTTCATATTTTGACAAGCCTTCTAAGAACCCAAACATCTTGACTTGTGGGGTGATCTGCTGAATCTGCAACAGTATTGAAAGCATACATGTAGATCAAACTTTCCATGTATAGGTGTAGGCCTATATGTAAATTTTTGTCCAACAAAAACCATGCCGGGTATCATTGTAAAAGTACGAAGTCCAAACCGTGATAATTTGGACAAATATTAATATTTCATGTCACAAATATCACATGCACATCCTCAAATCGTATGAAACATGTGCAGCAAGTGTCAAAATCATCAAATGAGAGCTGACAGCTTCATCAACTTTTCATGTACAGTTGTACATGTATGTACAGGTGTACATGTATGTACATTATCATTGGCAGTTTACTAAGTCCAAACCCTTTTAATTTGAACAAAAAATAATATTTCATCTCATAAATAGCACAGGTACATCCTCTAATCATAAGAAACATGTGTACAAAGTTTCATAATCATCCATTGACAGCTGACATCTGCAGCAAACTTTCTATGTACAGGTATACATGTACACTTTTGCTACACAAAAATCTGTGTCATTTGCCAATTTGGACAAAATTTAACGTTTCATCTCATAAATAGCACAGGTATATCCTCTGATCCTAAGAAACAGGTGTACCAAATTCCATAATCATTCAGTGGCAGTTGACAACCGAAGTAAACTGTGTACAGCGGTACATGAGCAATTTTGCTAAACAAAAACATTATCATTAGATTTCAATATTGGAGCGGCCCTAGAATCTCCTGGGGTAGTGCCACAACTGACCCCCCTAGTGGAATACCACCGAAATGTGCAAAGGTATATGTGCATATCACAGATTGGTTGGGGGATGGTGTTTACAGATGCGGCTCGCCAAATCCGGGTACATGTATGGCACAGCATAGATAGGACTAGAACTTTTTTTTACCTAAGATCCAGATAGGACCCAAAGTTTTTTTTTGGTTCTAAGATTAGGGGGACCAAGGATTTTTTTAGTCTATTTTCCTTGTTGCACCGGTCCTACCCCATCGATAAATTTTGCATGGTCCCTAATGGGTCAAAGTATAAGCCTAGATATTCAAAACAATCGGTCTGGCGAATTACTTCATTTAGTCCAGTCAATATGCACAGATTTTTCATCGAATTGTGCTTTTTTCATAAAAGCATGAAATTTGGCACACGTGTACATCGAGGCCTAAAGAGCATTTCTGGATATGGAGCCACCGTGAATTTTTCATATGTAGGTCACAGCGACCATTTTTCAAAATGACCGCCAGGATTCCATATAGCATCTGGAATCTTGCACTGTTTCTTCTGTTTGGGACTTATTCTTTGGGTCAGTTGTCAGAATAATAATGGAAGGTGCCATATCAATGTTAGACAAACGATAATGGTCATCTGGCCGAGTCGACCATCTTGAATTTCAAGATGACCGCCATCTGGAGCCTATTTCTGTCACGATTTCAATAACCCCACAATATATCAACATAATTCCTGTCGATACATCAATGCAGTGCAGTGCTAAATTATTATGAGACCGTAATATTTTAAATTATAAACAAAAATAGTCAACCAGATATTGTTCAAAAGGTTTTTCTAAATGGCCGCCAGATTTTCATGTTGGTTCACTTAGGCGCACCCAGCTTTGCGTTATTTCTCAATACTACTGCGTTGCGCTTGATTTTTGAAAGCAGAATAGTTGTACAATACCACAGTATTGTAAGACAGTAATATTCAATTAATCAAGGAATGAAAATAATATTATTGATAATGATAATAAGTAAATTAGGCAAACATTGTCAATCAGATATTGTGAACTTTTCGAAGGATTTTTACTTTTCTCATAAAGCACCAAAGCTCACACGGAAATAGACATGACGTTGAGAGAGCAATGAGATATGGAGTCATTTCGTACTAGGCTAATGTAAGCCGTGACAACCATTTTTCAAGATGGCCGCCATGAGGCATGGCTGTTTATGACCGTTTCATTATTTTGTTCGGAGTATTATCGCCACCCCTTAAAGTACTAATCATTTCCACGGTTAGATAGTAAGGCTTAACACTCTCAGCAAATGCGAACAGATTTAAACTCAACGAAATGTTGTGGTAATACATGTACCTATTCGAAAAGTGGAAATCCAGAACAAATATTCGTGTTTCATTTTGTTCATTCCAACCTCATCAAGCATGCATTTTTGTGGGTCGTCATATTAATTCAATATTCAAATCCTGATTCATAGCGGACGGAATCTGCTGGTGCCCATATCGATTTGACTACAGCAGGCTCTTGTTCACATAAATTCTATTTTAATTACTATGCAAATAAGAGAATGTCGTTATAGAGATCCCCCACAAGTGGTTTCAACTTAATGGTTTCGATTTATAGGGCCACGTACAAAATCAATGCAGCAATCTGGCGGTTTAATATTTTGACTTCCAACATTTGTCAGCTACACGTTCACCGCATAAAAACATACGCTCCTCAACTTGAAAATTCCTCTAAAGAGATCATTGCTAAAACAACTTACTATGTTTCGCATACTCCAGCTTATGCCCATGTAATTTTTTGTCAGGGTCGACGTATATGTTTTGAGCGAAATATGTCCCTTGGTCATTTATGTGGAGTTCCTTTATGTTGGAATGCTTTGCTGAAGGTATAAGTTTTCTTATTGCCGCCCAAAAATGTATACGGTTTGTTCAAGTTATCAGCAATAAGTCCATCCAAGTAGTCTCTTTTGGCTTGAAATATAGCCTTTTGACACAGTTTTTTTGTATGTCAAGTCATCCTCATTAATCCGGTGGCTTAAGTCCAGATTTTCAATTTATCGTGACAGAGTGGAATAAAGCACCAAATTTGGCACACGTGTCGTCAGAGGCACCGAGAACAATATCAGAAGGGGTGCCCCCGATTTTAAGGGCTTTTTTTGAATTAGGGGTTAAGCCCTTAATTCTTATGTATTGAAAAGAGGCTGCAAATGTCTAAAATAGTATTTTAAAGGTCTTACAAAATGGTATTAAAATCTGCTATTTTTTCACGCTAAATTGTTATAGAGGTTAATATATGAAATTGTATGGCGTTTTTTTGTGCATCTTCAAACGACAAAAGCTGAAAAATAACAGCATCGAAACACGACAATTTTGCTCCCCTCTTGAAACGGCGAAGGCTGTGATCGCTTGACCTGTGACGTCAGAACATGATTACGATTTCGGAGCACAAAGCCTGGTGTGATGTCGAAGAGAACTAGCGGCGTCACGCTAGAACTCCACACAGGTGGACGACTCCCTCAGAACAGCGCTCGATGTCAGAGGCTATGACGTTTGGAATGCCATTACATAATATAAAATCGTAACATCGATCGGTACGATACCTCACGTCGCAATCGTAATCCGTGTGTGACGTCATGCGTCAGAGGTCACAGCTTCAATACGTTTTTCGCCATTATTTGTGTCTTATAACTCTCTTCAGTGACATTATTGAAAAAAGACACCAAATTGTTGTCCTTACCACTGCTCTGCATCGTTTTATGCAAAGTAGTGTAGGGGCGTTTGGGGAAACCTTTAATGATGGATATTCTCTATAAGAAACGATTTAAAAAATGTCATTTCTCTATGAGAAATGATTTTAATGTGGTTTTTCTTAAATAAACTGTCCGTGAAAGTGGGTAATTGTGCAACACTGCAGCCAACTTTCAACAATGTTTCGTTACAATGTTGCACAATTATAAGACCCTAAAGTTCGAATGTTGGTCCGTCAGTCTGTCCGTCCGTCCGTCCGTCCGTTTCGTGTCCGGGCTGTATATCGCGCACTTTCCAAACTACGCATCCGGCGTTTGGTAGGTAGGTGCATTAGGGGGAGACGACGTGTCATGCGTTGCTGTCTCTCATGTGGGCCGTTTCCATGTCAACCAGACACACCCTTTTTATCTCAGCCATTGTAAAGGTAGTCTCTCTCGTGTTCGGTCTGTGTATCGCACAGTTTTCAAACTACTGATCTGATGTTTGGTATGCAGGTGCATTAGGGGGAGACGATATGTCATGCGTTGCTTTCGCTCTTGTGGGCCGTTTCGATGGCAACCAGACACACCCTCTTTATCTCAGCCATTCTACATGTAGTTTCGTTCGTGTCCGGACTGTGTATCGCACACTTTTCAAGCTACAGATCTGAAGTTTGGCAGGTAGGTGCATTAGAGGGGAAGGCGACGTGTCATGCGTTGCTGTCGCTCATGTGGGCCGTTTCCATGTCAACCAGACACACCCTTTTTATCTCAGCCATTGTAAAGGTAGTCTCTCTCGTGTTCGGACTGTGTATCGCACAGTTTTCAAACTACTGATCTGATGTTTGGTATGCAGGTGCATTAGGGGGAGACGACATGTCATGCGTTGCTTTCGCTCTTGTGGGCCGTTTCGATGGCAACCAGACACACCCTCTTTATCTCAGCCATTCTAAATGTAGTTTCGTTCGTGTCCGGACTGTGTATCGCACACTTTTCAAGCTACATGTAAGACGGGGATGTCCCTCGCTCTGCTCTGGAAAGACGGTCTTACGGTTTAGGATGAGCTCGGTGCTTTTGGGGTATGAATCATCAATACCACATACCCCTATACCCAAGGAATTAACACAACAACCAAATTTGTGTATAAATGATGAATGGAAATTTAATGAAAACAGGAACTGAAGATGACCATGACCTGTGTAAAATACAAATGGGCAGGTCAATGGTCGAAAACCAAAAGACCGCACATATATGCGAGAGAAATATTTATTTACTTATATACCGTAGGCATTTATTGAAATAGAATATGGCTAAACATCAGCAAGACAACCATAACCTGCCAATTAACCAACAATACAAATGCTGCTATATCAAGTAGCTCCTACATGTAAGGCCGGAATGAAATATACTGAAGAACACCAGCAGTGAACATGATGGTGTCAACAAATATACTATCTGACACACAGTTTATCATTTTTGACAACGGACAGTACGGCAGTTAGCAAACAGGCTGTCTTGCTATAACCATATTTATTATTATATATATGAACGTACTACACCGACAGATATCAAGATGCATTAATAATGTTGCGAATGTTATGCAAAATATGTTGATGAGCGGTGAGCATGCTACATTATTGGAACATATACAAGTAATATATATAATCTATTGCTGAGAATGATATCCATATTCCCGGAATTATCTATCATAATATTACAACGCGCGTAGTAAAATGGAGAAAGGTTTCAATTCTGACTGAGGTTTGGCCCTATAGCAACCCTTGCAATGAGTCGTTGCTATACCCCAGGTAAAATATCACTCAATATGGCAAATAATTAGCCACAAGTTCACAATAATATTATAATATTATAAATTGTAGCATGTCACCGTCACCAAACAACTCATATCAGTAACAATTATTATTCATGGATCCAGTATCAAAACTAGACGACATTAAAGTTATCTTTTAATGCTCCACGAACTGCAAGAAGAAATCGTGTTATCATGGTACAATTCTGGACGAGTAAATTATGTCATTGACAAAAACAAAGTTGCCCAGCTGTCATGAACTCAATGTATACATTCTGAAATTCAACAACTATAAAATGCCAAAGCTGAACTAGTTATAAAATCTAGATAAAGTAAACTTCCTGAGAATACTTTGAAGACGACGAAGAAGATGGTGATTTAATATTTACTTCCGTACTGAAGGCTCAGGGTTTGTTTTGAACTCGCCGAAGACGAGAGGTCAAATCACGGTGACGAAATGTCAAGGCCGACAAGCTGCACCGGAAATGATCAAGTGTCGTCTGCTTGCATAGGCCGAAAGGAAATGCAGCGATCTCATTGGTTAATAAATATGATTAGGCTCTAGAGGGGGGTCAGTGCAATGGAATTGTGGCACAACTCAATCGGAACACAAAAGGTTAAGTCATTATAAAAGATCCTGCTGTGGCCAGGAATCTATAGATCGTTTTAATTTACCCTATTTATGTGCCAAATCAAAATGCCCCATTGAGATGAGCTGACAGCTAATTTCTTAGCTACACATATATGCTGAGATATGTATATTTAATATCTATACACCAATAATTCATGTGTGTGTGTTGGGGGGGGGAGGGGTGCCTTTGCAGTTATATTTTAAGGAAATGTACAGTAATATATTTAGTAACAACCATAGGGAAAATCTATGGTGGTTACATACAGATCTGAAGTTTGGTAGATAGGTGAATTAAGGGGAGACGATGTGTCATGCGTTGCTTTCGCTCATGTGGGCCATTTTCATGGCAAACAGACACCCCCTCTTTATCTCGACCATTGTAAAGGTAGTTTCTCTCTTGTCCGGACTGTATATCGCACACTTTTCAAGATACTGATCTGAAGTTTGATAGGTAGGTGCATTAGGGGGAGATGACGTGTCATGCATTGCCTTCGCTCCTGTGAGCCGTTTCCATGGCAACCAGATACACCTTCTTTATCTCAGCCATTCGAAATGTTGTTTCGCTCGAGTCCGGACTGTGTATCGCACACTTTTCAAGCTACAGATCTGAAGTTTGGTAGGTAGGTGCATTAGAGGGGAAGACGACGTGTCATGCGTTGCTGTCGCTCATGTGGGCCGTTTCCATGTCAACCAGACGCACCCTTTTTATCTCAGCCATTGTAAAGGTAGTCTCTCTCGTGTTCGGACTGTGTATCGCACAGTTTTCAAACTACTGATCTGATGTTTGGTATGCAGGTGCATTAGGGGGAGACGACATGTCATACGTTGCTTTCGCTCTTGTGGGCCGTTTCGATGGCAACCAGACACACCCTCTTTATCTCAGCCATTCTAAATGTAGTTTCGTTCGTGTCCGGACTGTGTATCGCACACTTTTCAAGCTACAGATCTGACGTTTGGTAGGTAGGTGCGTTAGGGGGAGATGACGTGTCATGCATTGCCTTCGCTCGTGTGAGCCGTTTCCATGGCAACCAGACACACCCTCTTTATCTCGGTCATTGTAAAGGTTGTTTCTCTCTTGTCCGGACTTTATTACGCACACTTTTCAAGATACTGATCTGAAGTTTGGTAGGTAGGTGCATTAGGGGGAGATGACGTGTCACACATTGCTTTCGCTCATGTTAGCCGTTTCCATGGCAACCAGACGCACCCTCTTTATCTCAGCCAATCTAAATGTAGTTTCGTTCGTGTCCGGACTGTGTATCGCACACTTTTCAAGCTACAGATCTGAAGTTTGATAGGTGGGTGCAGATCTGAAGTTTGATAGGTAGGTGCATTAGGGGGAGACGATGTGTCATGCGTTGCTTTCGCTCATGTGGGCCGTTTCCATGGCAACCAGACACACCCTCTTTATCTCGGCAATTGTAAAGGGAGTTTCTCTCGTGCCCGGACTGTATATAGCACACTTTCCAAGCTACTGATCCGAAGTTTGGTAGGTAGGTGCATTACTGGGAGACGACGTGTCATGCGTTGCTGTCGCTCATGTGGGCCGTTTCCATGTCAACCAGACACACCCTTTTTATCTCAGCCATTGTAAAGGTAGTCTCTCTCGTGTTCGGACTGTGTATCGCACAGTTTTCAAACTACTGATCTGATGTTTGGTATGCAGGTGCATTAGGGGGAGACGACATGTCATGCGTTGCTTTCGCTCGTGTGAGCCGTTTCCATGGCAACCAGACACACCCTCTTTATCTCAGCCATTCTAAATGTAGTTTCGTTCGTGTCCGGACTGTGTATCGCACACTTTTCAAGCTACAGATCTGAAGTTTGGTAGGTAGGTGCATTAGGGGGAGATGACGTGTCATGCATTGCCTTCGCTCGTGTGAGCCGTTTCCATGGCAACCAGACACACCCTCTTTATCTCGGTCATTGTAAAGGTTGTTTCTCTCTTGTCCGGACTTTATTACGCACACTTTTCAAGATACTGATCTGAAGTTTGGTAGGTAGGTGCATTAGGGGGAGATGACGTGTCACACATTGCTTTCGCTCATGTTAGCCGTTTCCATGGCAACCAGACGCACCCTCTTTATCTCAGCCATTCTAAATGTAGTTTCGTTCGTGTCCGGACTGTGTATCGCACACTTTTCAAGCTACAGATCTGAAGTTTGATAGGTGGGTGCAGATCTGAAGTTTGATAAGTAGGTGCATTAGGGGGAGACGATGTGTCATGCGTTGCTCTCGCTCATGTGGGCCGTTTCCATGGCAACCAGACACACCCTCTTTATCTCTGCCATTCTAAGTGTAGTTTAGTTCGTGTCCGGGCTGTGTATCGCACACTTTTCAAGCTACAGATCTGAAGTTTGGTAGGTAGGTGCATTAGGGGGAGACGATGTGTCATGCGTTGCTTTCGCTCATGTGGGCCGTTTCCATGGCAACCAGACACACCCTCTTTATCTCGGCAATTGTAAAGGGAGTTTCTCTCGTGCCCGGACTGTATATAGCACACTTTTCAAGCTACTGATCCGAAGTTTGGTAGGTAGGTGCATTACTGGGAGACGACGTGTCATGCGTTGCTTTCGCTCATGTGGATCGTTCCATGGCAACCAGACACACCCTATTGATCTCAGCCATTGTAAAGGTAGTTTCTCTCGTGTTCGGACTGTGTATCGCACAGTTTTCAAACTACTGATCTGATGTTTGGTATGCAGGTGCATTAGGGGGAGACGCCATGTCATGCGTTGCTTTCGTTCTTGTGGGCCGTTTCGATGGCAACCAGACACACCCTCTTTATCTCTGCCATTCTAAGTGTAGTTTAGTTCGTGTCCGGGCTGTGTATCGCACACTTGGCAAGCTACAGATCTGAAGTTTGGTAGGTAGGTGCATTAGGGGGAGAGGATGTGTCATGCGTTGCTTTCGCTCATGTGGGCCGTTTCCATGGCAACCAGACACACCCTTTTTATCTCAGCCATTGTAAAGGTAGTCTCTCTCGTGTTCGGACTGTGTATCGCACAGTTTTCAAACTACTGATCTGATGTTTGGTATGCAGGTGCATTAGGGGGAGACGACATGTCATACGTTGCTTTCGCTCTAGTGGGCCGTTTCGATGGCAACCAGACACACCCTCTTTATCTCAGCCATTCTAAATGTAGTTTCGTTCGTGTCCGGACTGCGTATCGCACACTTTTCAAGCTACAGATCTGAAGTTTGGTAGGTAGGTGCACTAGGGGGAGATGACGTGTCATGCATTGCCTTCGCTCGTGTGAGCCGTTTCCATGGCAACCAGACACACCCTCTTTATCTCGGTCATTGTAAAGGTTGTTTCTCTCTTGTCCGGACTTTATTACGCACACTTTTCAAGATACTGATCTGAAGTTTGGTAGGTAGGTGCATTAGGGGGAGATGACGTGTCATACATTGCTTTCGCTCATGTTAGCCGTTTCCATGGCAACCAGACGCACCCCTCTTTATCTCAGCCATTCTAAATGTAGTTTGCTCAAACCGACTGTGTATCGCACACTTTTCAAGCTACAGATCTGAAGTTTGATAGGTGGGTGCAGATCTGAAGTTTGATAGGTAGGTACATTAGGGGGAGACGATGTGTCATGCGTTGCTCTCGCTCATGTGGGCCGTTTCCATGGCAACCAGAAACACCCTCTTTATCTCTGCCATTCTAAGTGTAGTTTAGTTCGTGTCCGGGCTGTGTATCGCACACTTTTCAAGCTACAGATCTGAAGTTTGGTAGGTAGGTGCATTAGGGGGAGACGATGTGTCATGCGTTGCTTTCGCTCATGTGGGCCGTTTCCATGGCAACCAGACACACCCTCTTTATCTCGGCAATTGTAAAGGGAGTTTCTCTCGTGCCCGGACTGTATATAGCACACTTTCCAAGCTACTGATCCGAAGTTTGGTAGGTAGGTGCATTACTGGGAGACGACGTGTCCTGCGTTGCTGTCGCTCATGTGGGCCGTTTCCATGTCAACCAGACACACCCTTTTTATCTCAGCCATTGTAAAGGTAGTCTCTCTCGTGTTCGGACTGTGTATCGCACAGTTTTCAAACTACTGATCTGATGTTTGGTATGCAGGTGCATTAGGGGGAGACGACATGTCATGCGTTGTTTCGCTCGTGTGAGCCGTTTCCATGGCAACCAGACACACCCTCTTTATCTCAGCCATTCTAAATGTAGTTTCGTTCGTGTCCGGACTGTGTATCGCACACTTTTCAAGCTACAGATCTGAAGTTTGGTAGGTAGGTGCATTAGGGGGAGATGACGTGTCATGCATTGCCTTCGCTCGTGTGAGCCGTTTCCATGGCAACCAGACACACCCTCTTTATCTCGGTCATTGTAAAGGTTGTTTCTCTCTTGTCCGGACTTTATTACGCACACTTTTCAAGATACTGATCTGAAGTTTGGTAGGTAGGTGCATTAGGGGGAGATGACGTGTCACACATTGCTTTCGCTCATGTTAGCCGTTTCCATGGCAACCAGACGCACCCTCTTTATCTCAGCCATTCTAAATGTAGTTTCGTTCGTGTCCGGACTGTGTATCGCACACTTTTCAAGCTACAGATCTGAAGTTTGATAGGTGGGTGCAGATCTGAAGTTTGATAGGTAGGTGCATTAGGGGGAGACGATGTGTCATGCGTTGCTCTCGCTCATGTGGGCCGTTTCCATGGCAACCAGACACACCCTCTTTATCTCTGCCATTCTAAGTGTAGTTTAGTTCGTGTCCGGGCTGTGTATCGCACACTTTTCAAGCTACAGATCTGAAGTTTGGTAGGTAGGTGCATTAGGGGGAGACGATGTGTCATGCGTTGCTTTCGCTCATGTGGGCCGTTTCCATGGCAACCAGACACACCCTCTTTATCTCGGCAATTGTAAAGGGAGTTTCTCTCGTGCCCGGACTGTATATAGCACACTTTTCAAGCTACTGATCCGAAGTTTGGTAGGTAGGTGCATTACTGGGAGACGACGTGTCATGCGTTGCTTTCGCTCATGTGGATCGTTCCATGGCAACCAGACACACCCTATTGATCTCAGCCATTGTAAAGGTAGTTTCTCTCGTGTTCGGACTGTGTATCGCACAGTTTTCAAACTACTGATCTGATGTTTGGTATGCAGGTGCATTAGGGGGAGACGCCATGTCATGCGTTGCTTTCGCTCTTGTGGGCCGTTTCGATGGCAACCAGACACACCCTCTTTATCTCTGCCATTCTAAGTGTAGTTTAGTTCGTGTCCTGGCTGTGTATCGCACACTTGTCAAGCTACAGATCTGAAGTTTGGTAGGTAGGTGCATTAGGGGGAGAGGATGTGTCATGCGTTGCTTTCGCTCATGTGGGCCGTTTCCATGGCAACCAGACACACCCTCTTTATCTCGGCAATTGTAAAGGTAGTTTCTCTCGTGTCCGGACTGTATATCGCACACTTTTCAAGCTACTGATCTGAAGTTCGGCAGGTAGGTGCATTAGAGGGGAGACGACATGTCATGCGTTGCTTTCGCTCTTGTGGGCCGTTTCGATGGCAACCAGACACACCCTCTTTATCTCAGCCATTCTAAATGTAGTTTCGTTCGTGTCCGGACTGTGTATCGCACACTTTTCAAGCTACAGATCTGAAGTTTGGTAGGTAGGTGAATTAAGGGGAGGCGATGTGTTATGCGTTGCTTTCGCTCATTTGGGCCATTTTCATGGCAAACAGACACACCCTCTTTATCTCGACCATTGTAAAGGTAGTTTCTCTCTTGTCCGGACTGTATATCGCACACTTTTGAAGATACTGATCTGAAGTTTGGTAGGTAGGTGCATTAGGGGGAGATGACGTGTCATGCATTGCCTTCGCTCCTGTGAGCCGTTTCCATGGCAACCAGACACACCCTCTTTATCTCGGTCATTGTAAAGGTTGTTTCTCTCTTGTTCGGACTTTATTACGCACACTTTTCAAGATACTGATCTGAAGTTTGGTAGGTAGGTGAATTAAGGGGAGGCGATGTGTCATGCGTTGCTTTCGCTCATTTGGGCCATTTTCATGGCAAACAGACACACCCTCTTTATCTCGACCATTGTAAAGGTAGTTTCTCTCTTGTCCGGACTGTATATCGCACACTTTTGAAGATACTGATCTGAAGTTTGGTAGGTAGGTGCATTAGGGGGAGATGACGTGTCATGCATTGCCTTCGCTCCTGTGAGCCGTTTCCATGGCAACCAGACACACCCTCTTTATCTCGGTCATTGTAAAGGTTGTTTCTCTCTTGTTCGGACTTTATTACGCACACTTTTCAAGATACTGATCTGAAGTTTGGTAGGTAGGTGAATTAAGGGGAGGCGATGTGTCATGCGTTGCTTTCGCTCATTTGGGCCATTTTCATGGCAAACAGACACACCCTCTTTATCTCGACCATTGTAAAGGTAGTTTCTCTCTTGTCCGGACTGTATATCGCACACTTTTGAAGATACTGATCTGAAGTTTGGTAGGTAGGTGCATTAGGGGGAGATGACGTGTCATGCATTGCCTTCGCTCCTGTGAGCCGTTTCCATGGCAACCAGACACACCCTCTTTATCTCGGTCATTGTAAAGGTTGTTTCTCTCTTGTTCGGACTTTATTACGCACACTTTTCAAGATACTGATCTGAAGTTTGGTAGGTAGGTGCATTAGGGGGAGATGACATGTCATACATTGCTTTCGCTCATGTTAGCCGTTTCCATGGCAACCAGACGCACCCTGTTTATCTCAGCCATTCTAAATGTAGTTTCGTTCGTGTCCGGACTGTGTATCGCACACTTTTCAAGCTACAGATCTGAAGTTTGATAGGTGGGTGCAGATCTGAAGTTTGATAGGTAGGTGCATTAGGGGAAGACGATGTGTCATGCGTTGCTTTCGCTCATGTGGGCCGTTTCCATGGCAACCAGACACACCCTCTTTATGTCGGCAATTGTAAAGGTAGTTTCTCTCGTGTCCGGACTGTATATAGCACACTTTTCAAGCTACTGATCCGAAGTTTGGTAGGTAGGTGCATTACTGGGAGACGACGTGTCATGCGTTGCTTTCGCTCATGTGGGTCGTTCCATGGCAACCAGGCACACCCTATTTATCTCAGCCATTGTAAAGGTAGTTTCTCTCGTGTCCGGACTGCATATCGCACACTTTTCAAACTACAGATCTGAAGTTTGGTAGGTAGGTGCATTAGGGGGAGACGATGTGTCATGCGCGTTGCTTTCGCTCATGTGTGCCGTTTCTTTGGCAACCAGACACACCCTCTTTATCTCAGCCATTCTAAATGTAGTTTCGCTCGTGTCCGGACTGTGTATCGCACACTTTTCAAGCTACAGATCTGAAGTTCGGCAGGTAGGTGCATTAGAGGGGAGACGACATGTCATGCGTTGCTTTCGCTCTTGTGGGCCATTTCCATGGCAACCAGACACACCCTCTTTATCTCAGTCATTGTAAAGGTAGTTTCTCTCGTGTCCAGACAAAATATCGCACACTTTTCAAGCTACTGATCTGAAGTTTGGTAGGTAGGTGCATTAGGGGGAGACGATGTGTCTTGCATTGCTTTTGCTCATGTGGGTCGTTTCCATGGCAACCAGACACACCCTCTTTACCTCAGTCATTTTGAGGATAGTTTCCCTCAAGTCCGGGCTGTATATCGCACACTTTTCAAGCTTCGGATCTGAAATTTGGTAGGTAGGTGCATTACGGGGAGTCCTTGCTTTTTGTACACCACTAACTATCACATGTAAATCCATACAGTGCTGAAAGTTTTCAATTCACTGTTCCACCTGTTCAGACTGATATGTTTTTCGGACGTATTTTGAGATCAGACTGAGCTCTTGTTGAATATGTAATCGGGATTCCTGCTGCTGAAGATGACGTAGCGACGCCATTGCGAAAACTATGGCCGATTAGAAGAGGGCCAATGCCGATTAAAGAGATTTCGTATTTTACATGAGCTGGGAAATAGGCAGCTGTAGCAGGCACGCCTGCTGGAAATTGGGAAAGGGGGCCCGTCCTTGGATGTGAAACCGAAAATAAGCGCGAATTGCTTGAACTGAACAATATCTAATATTATCAGTATACGATGATAGAAACAGATGAACTGGCTTATGGGATATGTTGTGTTTGAAGTTGCGAATAATAATGTTCATGCCTTGTAATGGACCAAATTGATCGGAGAAAGAGACTTCGCCGTATTAAAGAACATTGCTATTGCTCTCTTGTTCTCAACGAGCTGACGCGTAAGAATGCATGAAATGCCACCAAGAACATTGCTCTTGAAAGAATGTCATGGATGCAATGGGGGTGTGGCATCAAATATCTTATTGAGAATATCCTTAGTTATTGGCAGCCTGGTATCCGGCTGACCGTGTAATTTTGACATGCTAGTAAGTAGCTTTTTAGAAAAGGAAAAACTGAACAGGGTCGTTTACTGCAGCCACATCGTAACTGAGCAAGGTCGTTTACTGCAGCCACATTGTGCACATAACTGATAGCCGATATCACCGTAGGATGCATATACTTGTGGAAATGCAAGAATGCTATGAAGAAAACCAACTGTCGATGAGACGGTGAATATCTTAGTGGTACACTGACCAGTGTTATTGAGCAAATCTCTATATACTTGTCATGCGCGCGCTTGTATACTTTCAAGAAAGATTCAGCAATGGACGCCTTCAGAAGAACTCTAGCTGTCTGCTTCAAAGAGTCAGCAACAGACAGGGTATTGGGTGTAGCAAGCGGTTGAGCGAAGAGGCTAGAGCCAGCGTTTCCTGAAATTGTAACCGCGAGAGCTTGTCGGGAATAATGTTAGAGTGTTCCGAAATATATTTTGAACTGAACAGAATGTTGTGTCGAAGACAGACAACTTCTCACTGACGCACTAATTTCATCAGCAATGAAAGACTGATAATATTGTCGTGGTGAAATAATCAAAGAAAGAGAACGTTATGATTTGCCAGTATGTGGCTCCAAATTTCCACGAAAAGCATGATGGGGAACTCCTTGATCTTGATATGTAAGTGGGCAAGATGTGCTGGCCATTCTTGTGGTATCCACGAGGACCCAAAAACAGCCGCCAAACACAAGGTACCAGCAGCATCGGAAAACAGTTTGGTCTGGTTTGATCACATCAGAGGATACCAAATTTGGTGCTTAAGAAAAGTAATTTTTCGTGGGAAGACTCCAGGGATACAAGCCAGGTAATAATATAGGCCCTAGCTTTATTCAAGAGAATATGATGGTGAACCTTTTGCTAAAGTCTATCAGGCAGCGGAGTAATTATGCCCTGTCAGCCACCCCGACTTTAAAGGCAAAATTGAGCGAGCCAATGAGAGACTGCAGTTCCACAAGGGTTACCTTTTCGCAGCGCGAGAATTCACACAGCATGCTTTTCAGTTTATGAATTTTGTCTTCTGGAAATGAAATAGTAGTTGATGGGTAGTGGGTATTAGTTTAATGGAAAGCTGAAATACTCACACAAGTAAATGAAAGTGTTAAGGGTTATAAAACAGTAGCTAGCACCAGTTGAACCGACGAACATGAACTCGTCTAGTATGTGGGTCACGTATGATACGCAGAATTTTGTAGCCATAGCCGATTGCAGAGAACGACGTAAGCTCCCAAATATTTTACAGGATGTGGGGCATTTTTGCAGTCAAGTTTTATGGGACATGTTTTTGAACTAGAGCAATCGCGATATCTAATGTCTCGTATTCGACATATCATAGGTCCCGTGGAATCTCACCATTAATTTTTTCATGGTAAGATAAATCGGGTATAACCCTAAACGTATTAGAGGGGATTTGGTTTAATATCACACTCAAGGTTATTCCAATCATATGGTCACCGTCAGTTTTAACGGTGGAGGAAACTGGAATACCTTGAAAGAAATACCGCTGGCCCGTCGTTAAGTAACTGGCAAACTTTTACACATGAACCAGCGGGGCTCAAACCCGTGCTAATTCAGCGGTGTGAGGCTAGCGATCACCAGCGATGCGCCTTAGACCACTCGGATACTGAGGGCCCCTAAAAGTATTAGGTTCCTTTTTGGGGACTAAGCCTAATGGAGTGCAAACCATATTGACACATGGGAGGATTTGAGAAGGCACCAGCAAATCAACCTTTAGCTTCTACGACAGCATAGATTTGCACAGCAGATGAATGACTACGTGAGACAGTGAAACCATAGTTACACGATTGCCCGATATTGAAACCGTTTGTAAAACTTGAAACAAGTAAAACTACCTCAGAGTAATTACTTGGCACTGTTTTAGCCTGATCCGGTTTAACGGTGTTGCAAGAGTACCCCGCTTCATCACTCGATTTACACATGCTAATTTACATGTAAGGAGCAGGGAAGAATCTAATTGCAACATTTGATGTAGTTTACAACCGTGGCATGTGCGATAACCTGAAGTTTAATCCTTCGAAATAGATTTGGTTTTTAGTACTGATAATCAGCATTGAGGATGGGGTGCTGGTGGCCATATTGGATATCTATAGAAAAGAAAATAACCAATGACCTTTATGTGTGCTTGATCAAGTCAATCATAACAGAGCTACCATCTAGACGTAACGCTATGAAAACTGCGTGCGAAATGTTCTTTGATATTCTGCGAGATCCCATGATAAGCCAATCACGACCATTTCTGACTTTTCTCTCTGACAATGATTGACGTTTACTTCACGGAGATTTGACATCTCGCGCGGCACAAACTTTTGATATTTTCTACCCCCGAACAAAGCCAGACTTTTCGGCGGGAGTAAACTCCTTGATCTTCTCGGATCTGTCTGGAAATGATGCCATATTTGGATACTGTTTCCCGATAATGTTTATATATTAGTCCACGTGCTACCGTGTGTTATTACTGTGGGCGTGATTTCAACAAGCTAGCCACCTGATTGGCTGACGAATGTAGTTTCAGATTCGCATGGGGTTTATATAGGGCTGAATTCAGATATAATATTCCATGATATTATATCTGAGTTTACTGAGATTGGCTGAAGTGGGTGCGAGGCGATGTCTTAGCATTGATTTCCATGAAAATTTTCAAAAAATGATACACTTCGCAAACAGCTTCCTGCCTTCGCTATCATATTGAAACACACACTACATGAATACAGTCTATACGGCGTTTTAGCACCAATGACAACAAACCGTTGTCTTTTACATGGCAGAGATAGATTTTTGAATGACTTAAAACAATATTGAATTATAGCTTTGTTGAGTTTGTAAAATGACGTTATTAATACTCTATGATTCCACGAGTCGTTGTAGGATATTGATGCAATACCAATGTTTCAGGAGTAAAGATTAAATACACAATAAACGAAGGAAGTATATATCATTAAAAATTCCAGAAAGTTTATCAATTAAAAATTAATTAAAACGGGTACATACTCAATTACTTTTGCAGCTGTGTATTATAGTCTATTGGTATAAGATTGTTACGGGCTGATGGGGTGCATGGACAGTCTATTCCTCAATATTAACTCTTCGCTGAGAAACTATGAAAAAAATGATCTTGTATCAGCATAAATGAAGAAGATAAAGTGTCTATAAAATACAATGACGATGGATTTGAATAAAGAAACGGTCGAATACTTCATCAACTGGATGTTACGGAATCATGGTTTGGAAACTTTAAAGCACCTGTGAGTGAAAATATGTTGTAACTTTATGGTTGCCAACTTTTAAATAATGAAAAAATCTCCTGTATTGCCGATTTATTGTTATAGGCCCCATAATCTTAGGACATGTCCGTGACGCAATCACCGGTATAGACACGGTTTTTGACTTTTGTTGCTAGTACAATTTTCACTACCGTGACTCCGTTGTTCAATCTCCGCTTAATCTGATATAGTATCTCACATATTCAGTAAAACTTTTTACCTTACCGAGTCTAGAATTTCTACAGTTGGTCAGGTTATAAGTCATTGACTCACTCATAATACTGTACTATATACTGGTACTCACAAACTTTCTCCATCTTGCTAAGCGCCTGTCGCTTATGGACGATCCTTTTCAGTGCCAACTTAAATTGTGCTGTAAAACGCCCACGCCACAGTGGCTTGGGTACACACGCGTTTTCCCCACAATATGACACCGATATTTAGTGGTACATTCGTGTACCACTGAGTGTTACAGCAATGTAACAATTTATATTGGACCATGTTGGCACCAATGTCGGACTATCATGGTTACAGCTTGGAGAAAACGCGTGTGTAGCAGTGGGTGCCTTCGTCGATGTTGTTGTTGTTGTGATTATATATATATATTTTTTTTCAAGAATATAATTATTTCCCACCTTTTCATACACCACAATGACAGTGGATGTCATAAAAATGCTTTCTATACGACCTACATCGATCTACATACCCCTCCTCTACTAGATCTGCACAGGTTCAGTTCCATTGCTGTGCGCAGTTCTTCAATGCCACCGGAAACACTTTATATTGATGTGGCCTATTTTGAGACCCTTAGTTGCTATCTTCTGAATATTAGAAGGCTTGGCTGGTTGTTTATTACAATGTCGGGAAACTGTTCGTAGAAGAAAGAGGAAAAGTTGAAGCATGAACATACCTTGCAAATATACAAACTGTCAGAATGTTTTCTACGATCATGGCGTAGTCGGCATCCGTAATTCCTTCACATTTAGCATGGGTCCATCTTTCACAGCAATCACAAAATACTCCTTTTTGGTTCTTCTTTACGGGATTGGCACATATAGAGCAGGGACACTTGTAATTTGGAGGTCCGGGGTTTACAGAGATATCCACGGCGAGTAAAAGTGTAACGCACGGTAGGTATTTATTTCACAGTACAGATTTCAGTTGAGTGTCGGTTGACTTGGGTCTTTATCCTTCACAGCTGGTCCGTGTCCCGCCAACACTGGCGGACAAACCGGCTTGGTTAGTAGTAGGAAGCCGTGAAATTTTGTCGTAAAAATGTGGGTGAAAAAATTGTGGGTGGAGGGACGTCATGGATGACGTCACGAATGACGTCACTTTCGGTCACGTGACGGCCCAGCAAGAGTCATCTCTCCCTACATATAAGACCCCAGTGACTTTCAATGTTAATCTATACGGGGATTGATTAGGGGTGGTCATTTTTTTTCTTCTTGTGGATTTCACTATCGGGTGTGGCATCTTGTTTTCTTCGTCTCGCGATGTAGAACACGATGGGAGGGGTAGCGAAGCCATGCGGTGACATTTTTTGAAAAGTTCAGGTAGGTCTGGTCTGTTAGGTCCATACTGGTGCAGTGGACAATGTTGGCCCCACTGGGAAACCCACTCATGGACATTTGTGGTATGGGGAGTGGCCCCTTGTTTTCTTCATCTCACCACGTAAAACACGATAGGAGGGTTCTCGAGGCCAAGCGTTGAAATTTTTTGAAAAAGGGGCTGTGCCCGTTTTGGGGTCGAGGTGGACCCATAGTGGGCCGATTGGGTCGTGTGAGGTAACAGTTTGAGGCACTCGTGGGGGAGCGTCCCACTGGATGGGTGTGGGGTGCAACTGACGTAATTCTGCGCATACGCACTAGAAAAAGTGTATTGGAATAGACGTTTTGAGGTCGAGGTGGACCCATAGTGGTCCGATTGGGCCGTTTGAGGTGTCATTGTGAAGCTCTGGTGAGTAACGTTCGACTGCACTGATGTGTCGTCCGTTTTCAACATTCTGCGCATGGGCACTGGAAGGGACGTTTTGGGGTCGAGGTGAACCCATATTGGTCCGATTGGGCCGTATGAGGTAATTTTCTGGAGAAACCCCTGTTCTATTTATAGACCATTTGGGAGTAGTGGAGAAAGGGGAGTTTCGGAGGTGCAATGGAGTGCGTTTGGAGGAGATAAGGGCCTTTTTCTATCCGGCTGCCTTGTAGAGTTACCTGTGAGTGTGAGTGAGTGAGTGAGTGTGGGTGCGTGTGTTATGTGCGTGTGTGTTGGTGTGTGTGTGTGTGTGTGTGTGTGTGCGTGTATGTGAGTGAGTGAGTGAGTGGTCAAATGAAGTCGTGTGTACACAATTAGCCTCAGTCTGTGTCCATCCCTTGCGTCTCAATACCATGATACTGATGATAGAACAACAACAAGGATGACCGGTCAATCATTTTATTCTCCCTTCCAGTACATCATACCCACGCTGGGGGAGCCTCGTTGGGTATGTTTACAATTCAAGTATGCTCTTGTCCAATCAGAAGCCGTCGTTTGAGAAAGTTCCAATTTTGTTCGGTGTGACTTAAGCATCGTCGGGCAGTCCAGGATATTGTTCAGGCAGCATATCCTCAAACAGTTGTTTGATCGCATTTTTCAGGACCTCGCTGAGTGGTAACCCCATACCCTCTTCCAAGTGAAGCTTGGTCTTCATGATGGACCTGTGATTGGGGTCGCCTTTCATTTCAAGCGGCAGCAGTCTATACCATTCATAGATGGCCATGGCTGTTTTCCTAATGCTGGGGCGCATTTGGATGTACCCCTGTTGTAAGTTATCCTGTCCGGCGTCTTCGATTATTGCAGCATAGCTATTAATAGCTTCATGCACAATACGATCCCAAAAGGTAGGTTCTTCCTCACTTCCCTGGGATGTTGGCTGAATATTTGAGATCAGGCTCTCCGTATCAGTAAATAGACCATCAGCAATCTCTGTTTTGGTATCATTATCTGCCTCCTCAGTGGGCTTCTTTGAGTCTCCAATCCCATGTATATTCTTCTGATGTCGCATCATATCGTAACGTCTGGTGGACGTGCGTTCGCACTCAGAGCATGTTTAACTCATGTTGATGGTTGAACGTCGACTGTGCACGTTTTTGGAATACGCTTGCTTTATAGACAGTAATGCCCGCCAACGCCCAGCTCAATGCTTCAACGCCCTTGTGAAATAGCTCAGAAGCTCTGATTTTCTAGATATTCCATGGAATTGCCGCTAATTCATCGAAATGCAGTAATGCCCGTCGTTACGCCTTAACGCCCGTCTCAATGCCTTAACGCCCTATCTTTACGCCTTAACGCTCTATCTTAACGCCTTAACGCCCTAGCATAACGCCTTGACGCCATGATGTAGACAGATGAGAGAACAACAACAACAACAAAGATGACAGGTCAATCATTTTATGATCCCCACCAGCACATCATACCAACGCTGGGGAGCCGCGTTGGGTATGTTTACAATTCTCGTAGGCTCTTGTTCAATCAGAAGCCGTCGTTTGAGAAAGTTCAATCTTCGGTCGGTGTAACCTAAGCGTCGTCGGGCAGTTCAGGATACCGTTGAGACAGCATGTCCTAAAACAGTTGTTTGCGCATTCTGATCGCATTTTTCAGGGCCTCTGTGGGTGGTAACCCCATTTCCTCTTCCAAGTGACGCTTGGTCTTCATGATGGACCTGTGCGTGGGATCGCCTTTCATTTCAAGCGGCAGCAGGCTATACCGTTCATAGATGGCCATGGCTGTTTTCCTGATGTTCGGGCGCATTTGGATGTACGCATGGATGGATTGACAGCTCGGAGCTTTTGGAGCTAGGAGCTCTTCTAGCTCGGAGCTCTTGGAGCTCGGAGCTCTTGGAGTCCACTACTCTCAAGTGATCTATAAATAGAATATGTCTGCGCATGCGCAGAATGTTGAAAACGGACGACACATTAGTCCAGTCGGACGCTCCTCCACGGGAGCTTCACGATGAACAGTAAAATCCACAACAAAATATAAAAAATTACCACCCCTTTACATTTCCCGTACAGATTAACATTGGAAGTCACTGGGGTCTTATGTAGCGGGAGATGACTCTTGCTGGGCCGTCACGTGACCGGAAGGGACGTGACCGGAAGTGACCCGGATGTAACCTGTGACACGGATGTCACGTGACCGGCCGTGACGTCATCCGTGACGTCACTCCACCCACATTTTTTTCACCCACATTTTTACGACAGAATTTCACTGCTTCCTATTACTTTGGTTGTATAGTAGCAGTCCTGGTTTGTTAACATTTGCTAAAATATACTCACTGTCCCTAATAAAGATATTCGTAATGTCAGCATTCTCTGGTATATTTTCAACTTCAGGTAAATACTTCATATCATATACTGGTATAAAAGTTGTTAAAAGTACGTAAAAGTGCAGAGCTGTTTTCAACCCGTTCACACCTGCCGCCATGTTCAACTAGAATTCATTTTGATGAATTCTAATTTATTTCAATGTGTTTAGGTGGGATCCAAACGCCTCACCCAACAGAGGTTTTTTTCCATTTTGAAGACCGGAAATTTTTATGGGTGACATCTGCCTCATACAGAATGTCTGACGGATATTTCAGATCACATCAGAAATGTTGTTTGATAACTTTCCATTATAACAGCACAATGTCGGTGTTAAGGTAGCGAGAGACATAGCCAAAGGCTCACTATACACCTCTTATCTTCTTGCTTAATTACTCGACAAGTTGTTGACCAATTTTATCATATTATATATTTTCTGAAAGCTGTTCTTGTGGTGAAACTGGATATTATTATGATTTCGCATTTTGTTCAAGAATAAATACTCTACACAGCTTTGAACAGTAGTACTTTCGAGAAGTATACCCAATTTTTCACAGCACATATCTTCTACATGCTTAGTGCAAATTTATGCAGTGTTTGAAATCGCAAATCTGACTAATCAACATCCAGACACTGTGAACAGATTTCCAAAACCTATTATCTTGTAGAAAGTCAATATGAAAGTGGCATTTGCTGAATCAGTATCGGACGAGCGTGGTATGTTATACGCCCGCCGTTAGAGTTCTATCTGTCGGTCAGTTTGTCTGTTTGTTGACATTTGTTGTCTTTTCGGTATCTCCAGTTCCAGCAAACCAATCTCTGGGAAAGCCTTCGGTGCAAGACATTCCCTTGACAAGGTAATATCCTGGGGAAAAAAAGACTGACAATACAACTCGAAACAGATCTTTTGTCCATTATATTTATTGAGTCTTGCACCAAGTTGTTACCAAATTCTTACCCATGGAACTTTGTGTATACCTTAACCCTATCTGGCCTGGGCGATTTGGGGTGTACCGCAGCCTGGGGGTGGGGGCTGACGTGCCCCCCCCCCACCTACATATTTTCGCTATCGCTAAGGCTAGAGGGCTGAAACTAACCACACTATATCTTTGGATCAAGCTCTACAGGAAAATGTAAAAAAATTCCCAAGATGGCCACCATGATGACGTCACTGTGACCTCATTTTCAAAAAGAGCCTTTTTGGACGATTTTTCGGTCAAAATCTTCGAATTTTTTATTTCTGTTTTTTCTTCGCAAAAACTGCATGATAAATTAGTAATTAATAATCTGATGTGGAATAAAATAAGTCTTACCCACTTTTCCGTACAAAAAAGCAAAAATTCTGAAGAAATATGACGAAAACATCACTTTTTCTGGTAACCCACATGGCCGCCATTTTGAATTTACCCATGATCCTCTGCTCGTTGGGTTATGTCAATAGGCTCAAAATGACCCCAATATGATAACCTATAACGTTTCAGTTCTCCATTTTTTTGGGCGTTCCGGAGATATCGCAGAAAGTTTGGTAGTGGGCATTTTGGCTCCCCCTCCCCCAGGCCTAGTAGGGTTAATAGGGGAAGGGAGGGAGGGGGAACAAATTAGGGGGTGTTGTTTGGCGATATTAAAACATATGGTTTCAGTAAAACGAATCGCGTTGAATCAACATGCTGAATTTTTGCGTAATTTTTGAAGAAATATGGCGAAAACATCACTTTTCTAGCACCCCCACATGGCCGCCATTTTGAATTTACCCATGATCCCCTGCTCGGGGGTCATCCGAATAGGCTCAAAATCACCCCAATATGATAATCTAAAATGTGACGGAGTTTCAGCTCTCAATTTTTTGTCGTCCCGGAGATAGGAGCAAAAAAAAACAACATGGGGGGGGGGATGCGAAATATATAGTTTATTCATTCAGTTCATTAAATCGCGTCCACTCAAAATATGATGTTTTCCACAGCTACTTGACGTTTTGACTTGCAGATTTCTCTCTATATTTCGCCATATCGTGGTAAGTCAACTGACCCTTACTTGTATATCCTGCTAACATAAGAAAATTATCTCGGAGTACAGAATAGTGATCGAGGGAGGGGTTCAAGCTGAACGAACAATTGAACGCATGCGAGTTGTGCCACGAGGGTGCTTTGCGGCCCTGCCCAGTTCTTGACAGGGCGCCAGGTGTCACGAGATCCAAAACGTTAAACACCGGACTTTTTGCGGCCGTATGGCAAGCCGTTTTCCTTTTTATTCGGCATTTGCTGATATCATGAATATTTCCTGATATCTTCAAATGATTTGCTGATATCAGCAAATCATTTAGTGATATGCCCAAATGATTTGATGATATCAGCAAATCATTTGATGATTTCAGCAAATCATTTGCAGATATCAGCAAATCGACTGTTTTTAATATGTGTTGACATTATTTGCATATTTCTAACACACATAGCATTACCCGTGTAAACGTATGATGTTTCATTGGAAAGATGGGCATGAGAGGCATGTATTCAAAGGACAAGTGTACACACAGGGATACAAGGATGATACTGTATTCTCTGCTGTAGTAAACGAACGTCGTTGCTTTATCATTTGCCATCGCTTGTAAACGTGCATCATTTCTCATATATTTCACTCATATGCCCAGTACATTTGCTGTTATATTTAGCATATGTTGATATTAGATGGTGCAGCTTGGACAGGCCCTTATGAAACAGCGTAAAGTATGTACTATACAGATAATCAAATAATTATATTATATTCCACTATATACACCACATGTGCAATATAGACAGTTATGGCATTACATAAAAAGATACATGATAGAAGAGATTAACAGTATGTGGTATTAAACAGTAAGCGGTGACGGCAATAAACAAAGTCTCAGTTAAGGCTGGCACGTGTTTGTATATACATAGGGAAGTGACCAGTTCAATATAATATACATTAGTCAGATTTTATTGTTTTATCAATCAAATAAAGCTAACTGTTTTGAAGCTTTCAGTCCACGATTTAAATGGAAAGGTGAACAACTCGTCAAGAAATCAATGTCTAAAGTGAATAGGTTGTTAAACGTTCATTGTCCTGTTCTACAATACTAAGACGTCTTACTTCACTTCTATGAAGGATCGAATTGTTGAAGAATTTCAAAATATGGTTGTGTACAAATTCTCCTGTCCAGGTCGCTCTCAACAGTACATTATCACAAGAGCTAAAGAACATGCTGACATGACTGATGACAATAACAGTGAGATTTTTAACCATGTTCAAAACTGTGAGCATTTTGACCGTATTATGAGATTGTTCAGCATGCTTAACTCGGACACCACTTTTGTACCTAACCTTCCTCAAATTATTTTTAACAACATGGAAAGTCATAAATAAATCACAGGATTGATCAGAATTACTATTTCAAGAGGCGTTTGCAATTAAAAGCAACAAACCGCATTTAAAAAATGGACTGAAAGCTTCAAGACAGTTAGCTTTATTTGATTGATAAAACAATAAAATCTGGCATATGTATATTATATTGAACTGGTTACTTCCCTATGTATATACAAACACGTGCCAGCCTTAACTGAGCCTTTGTTTATTGCCGTCACCGCTTACTGTTTAATCCCACATACTGTTAATCTCTTATATCATGCATCTTTTTTTCTAATGCCACAACAACTCTCTGTATTGCACATAATCAACATTGATGGCATTTTTACAACCATATATGTTTATTCATCACCAATTATTTCAACACCTTACCCGTATATATACCGTTAGGTTTCTCTGTAAAATTACTCCTGACGATGGTTTGAAGGAATAAACCGAAATATTGAGTGACAATGAATTGCTTGTCATTCTTCGGAGTGCTTACCCTGCTTGATTGAGCTTAATCATATTATGCAGGTTCTTATCTGCTGCATTTATCAGTCTCAAGGATACGTAATTCCCCTGAGGCAGTTTTGTACACCCTTTGATAATTTGTCGTCTGAAGCAATAAACATTCAACATAACAATAATAATTTATACATTTTATGAAAGCGCATGTCCCGAGGAATTCACTTAAGTAACTTACATAACTGTTGTTCATACCGTGTAGAAAACATATAAAAAAATCAAAAAATCAAAGAACCTGAAAACTGTTTGCCATATTTCGAATTTGAAGGTATATCTTGAACAAAGACATCTAGAACTGGTAAAATTGTACGCAAATATCGGACGCAGTATCAGAGCGCGATCCTAAGAAAATCAGTTCCGTTGTGTTCATCAAACTCGTCCACGTACAGCTACAGGTCCCCAAAGCTTGTTGATCTTTGACCTACATGCAGTACCGATGTTGCTTATGTACAGTTGTGCAAATCTGCATAATAGGCTAAATTAAAAAATCAGGATTTAAATTGTTTGTTTGTTTGTTGTTGTTGTTGTTGTTTTTTTGTTTTTTTTAACTCACCACTATGGTGTTCTATTTGGGTCGAACGTGCGTCACGCATCGACTTCCAAAAAAGCGACGCGAAAAGCGACTTCGCGTTCCGAATCTCGTCGCTCTTTACGACGGGCGTCAAATTTTACAATGTTTAGAGACAGGATGGAAAGTCGACGTCTTTTGAAAGGCGACGTTGCGTTTTTTAACACCCGACGTGTTTTTGAAACGCGACGTCGTGCTTAGCGTCGCGCGTCGAGTTATGAAGTTCAATTCAGATGCCTTCAGGCTCATTCCCACAGCACGACAACCACAACTAAGAAATAGCCCTTATGTTATTCATTGATGCCGTAATCACTGCACGCGTCATGTTGCTGTGACATCAGAACCACATTTTGAGAACGCGGGTACGAATGCCTCACGGGAATGGTCCATGATACAGCAATAGTTCCTGTGCATTACCAAGACAATAACTAACTATAGTATCAGAGTGAGTCGGCAACCCATGGTAATGTACATAGAACTATATTTCACTCTCCTCAAGTGACACTCGCCTTAGACATGCATTCTGTAATATCAGTCAGCCATGGTATGAACATGGTGGTATAAACAAAGACGGAGAGTTTGAATGAATTTATTATTAAGCCACCCTTTGCGAGGTAACGTGAGTGAATGCTAAGTCTGTGTGCTTTGTTATTCAAACAAGTAGATGGATTAAGCACCAGAGTATAAATTCTGCACTGCAATCATCAACATATATGTCTGTCATAACCATTTGCATGTACATCAGAGTAACTGGAAAATGTATTGATATGACAACTTTATCCGTATTTAAACTGTGTTCGGCCACATATTCCGATGGCACTTGAACTGCAGGGACGAGCATTTGTTACGTTTGTTTTACAGGGTCGAGAAACGTTTTGTAGCGATATTTCATTTCTGGACTCGCACAACCCGCACCCTCCTTACACACCTGTATTTGAATTATTTTTATTTTTATATTTTTTAACATGCTGTAGCGTTAGCCTTCGGGCATAAGGAGCAAATAAAGTCTTATCTTATCTACCTCGTCCTCCCCACCCCAGTATCTTAACAGCAAAAATGCTAATTTTAAATGTACGGTCAAACATAGAATACGCCGCATAAATTAAAATGTGCAATCCAATTTCAAAAGTGGGTCTATACGTGTACTGATGAACCTACAATCAATTATCAACTAAACAGAGAAAATAGTTGACTGTTTGTCTTATAGTACCCCAAGTAGTATAGAAAAGCTATTTAAAGTCACATTGGCCTCTTTGCACTTAAACTTGAGGGGTAACTCTTGATTCCCGTGAAGCTTCCGACAGGTGGCGTTGTTTCTCAAGAGACCAAAAATTACCTCCCACACAGAAGAGTTCCAATATGGAGGTAACTCTTGATGCACTTTTGTGACTTTTGGCAAATTTAATTTAATTTACGGGAAAATGCCTGTATGGGGTATGGATGGTCCAATTGGGTCGTATGAGGTATCAATGTGCATTCGTGAAGGGGCATCTGATGGGCTGGGTGTGGGGTTGAAATATCGTCATACTGCGCATGCGCGGTGGACAAAGGGTATGGAAATAGACGTTTTGGCGCCTAGGGGGGCCACTAATGGACCGATGGAGTTGAGTGAGGTATCAATGTGAAGCCTATGTGAGGGGGCATCCGATGGGGTGGGTGAGGGGTTGGAATATCGTCATTCTGCGCATGAGCGGTAGACCAAGGTTATGGAAATAGACGTTTTGGGATCTAGCGGAGCCCCTGATGGGTCGATGGAGTCGAGTGAGGTATCACTGTGAAGCATTCGTGAAGGAGCATCCGCCTGGACTAGTATGACGTGGAACTGACGTCATTCTGCCAATGCGCAGTAGACCAAGGGTATGGAAATAGACGTTTTGGGGTCTAGGTGGACCACTAATGGTCCAATGGAGATGAGTGAGGTATCAATGTAAAGCATATGTGAGGGGGCATCCGCCTGGACTAGTGTATCGGCCGTTGTCAACATTCTGCGCATGCGCAGACAGGGAATTGTGGGAAAAGGGTATGGAAATAGACGTTTTGGGGTTTGGGTGGGCCGCTAGTGGTCCTATGGAGTCGTACGAGGTATCAATGTGAAGCATATGTGAGGGGGCATCTGACTGGACTAGTGTCTTGGTCGTTGTCAACATTCTGCGCATGCGCAGACAGGGAATTGTGGGAAAAGGGTATGGAAATATACGTTTTGGGATCTATTTGGGCCCCTTGTCGTCCGATGGGTTCGAGTGAGGTATCGTTGTGAAGCATTCGTGAAGGAGCATCCGCCTGGACTAGTACGACGTGGAACTGACGTCATTCTGCGCATGCACAGTAGACAAAGTTTATGGAAATAGACGTTTTGGGGTCTAGATGGACCACTAATGGTCCAATGGAGTTGAGTGAGGTATCAATGTAAAGCAGTCGTGAGGGAGCATCCGCCTGGACTAGTGTGTCGTCCGTGTTCGACAATCTGCGCATGCGCATACAGGGAATTGTGGGAAAAGGGAATGGAAATAGACGTTTTGGGGTTTAGGTGGGCCACTATTGGTCTGTTGGAGTCGAGTGTGGTATCAATGTGAAGCACACGTGAGGGAGCATCCGACTGGGTGGCTGTGGGGTAGGAATATCGTCATTCTGCGCATGCGCAGGCAGGCCGTAGTATGGAAATAGACATTTTGGGGCCGATATGGACCACTAGTTGTCCAAATGGGTTGTGGGAGGTGTCAAAGTGAAGTTTTTGTCCGGTAAAGTCAGAATGGCGTGTTTTTTATTGCAAGTCGCGTCAATCTGCGCATGCGCAGTTGGGTGTAGTAAGTAAAGTGGTCATTTTGGGAAAGTGAAGGAAGGTATTTGGTGTAGAGATGGACCACCTTTGCCCCGAATGCGTCGTGTGGGGTGTCATGTTGTAGCTCTCGGGGTGTAGACCCCGATTTGTGGGCTGTCCACGTCATCTGTGATGTCATGGGTGACGTCATCAGTAGGAGTAGTAGCCAAAGTGGGCATTTTGGGGAAGTGAAGGAAAGTATTTGGAGTAGAGATGGACCACTATGGGTACGAGTGCGTCGTGGGAGGTGTCATCTCGTAGCCCTCGGGGTGTAGACTCCGATTTAAGGGCTGTGCACGTCATCTTTGACGTCATGGGTAACGTCATCAGGACGAGTAGTAGCGAAAGTGAGCATTTTGGAAGAGTGAAGGAAGGTATTTGGGGTGGAGAGGGACCATCCTTGGTCCGAATGCGTCGTGGAAAGTGTCATCTTGCAGTTCCCGGGGTGTAGACTCCATTTGAGGCATGTCCACAGCATCTGTGACGTCATCGGTGACGTCATCCGTACGAGTAGTAGCGAAAGAACATGTTTTATAATTGGCTCAGTGCCAATTTTTCCCCACGATTTGCGGGATGTCCACAGCATCTGTGACGTCATTGGTGATGTCATCAGCACGAGTAATAGCGAAAGTGGGCATTTTGGGGCAGTGAAGGAAGGTATTTGGTGTAGAGATGGACCATCCATATCTGTCATGCATTATACCATATCTTTGCTGTATTATACCATATCTGTCTCGCATCATACCAAATCTGTGCTGTATTATACCATATCTGTCCTGTGTTAGACAATATCTGTCCTGTATCATACCAAATCTGTCCTGTATTGTGTCATATTTGTCCTGTATTATACAATATATGTTCTGTATTATACCAATTCTGTGCTGTATTATACAGTATCTGCCCTGTATTATATCAAATCTGTGCTGTATTATACCATATCTGTCCTGTATTGTATCATATATGTCCTGAATTACACAATATATATTCTGTATTATACAATCGCATAGCGGTTGTCATGAATAACAACAAGTTCAGCAATGTTCATACAGTTTATTATCCCCAATGTTACATCATACCCAGGCTGGGGGAGCCGCCCTGGATATGTTTAGTATGTTCAGAGCAAAACAAATTGAAATATCAAACACCATGTTATATTATTTAACGCACCGTCACATTAGGTACAAGTGTTTACTGAGCTCAAGTCAACGATCAGCATGTAGACATGTAGAGTATGTACGGCGTGTTATGGTATTCATCAGTGCACGGGTGAATACATTCAACCGATGGGTTGGTCGGTCAGCTTGGTCACGAAAAACGTGACTATCCACTATCCACTTGGTGTTGGGGCGTTGTTGTTGGGCCCATTCCAAGACATCCAATTGGTCCACTTGGTCCAGCATCGTCTCTAGCGAGGCCCGCTTAATGATGGTAAACGGTTGGTCAAATACCCGGATGTTACTGCTCGGGTAAAAGTATCGGACCTGGTCTGTCTCCTTATGCTGCAGCGCATAACCAAACTTAAGTTGAAGGACGTAGCTTGGTCATTGAAGACGGCTTCCACGTAGCTGCGTAGACGGGCGAGGTCGGTCAGTCGGAAATTGTAGATACCTTGAATAGGGCGATGACGGTGGAAACAGTGCCGTATCATGGTCCAATGGCGCCGATAGATGTCACTCACTGGATGGAACATTTATGGGCTCGTCCAGAAAATGTTCGATGTTGTCAGGTGTATTACTCGAAACCGTAACGCTGGGGTCCGGCTGGATATCCAGGCCCTCCTGAACTGTGGGTATAGGCGGGCTCTTCGTCATCGCATCACCAGTGGCGTTCGTCTCCCCGGGTTCATCTTCACTGGGTCTGACCTTCCGCGGCTCCTCTGTAGTGGAAAGTTGTCGCCCAAACCGTAGAGACGGGGCATGAATCAAACGTTGGTGCTGTCTTAACCGACTGGGTCGTTTGAAGAGTCGACCACAATCGTTACATTGTACCATCGAACCCTCGTGGAGTGCCCTCTCATGGCGCAGTAAATTATCCTCTCGATTGAATGACCTTGCGCAGATTATACAAGTATACCGTGCATCGTTGTGGGTGGAGGCCTCGTGGCGGCGCAAGTCGTGCAGACGAGTAAACTGCTTCTGGCAAGTTGTGCAAGTGAACATCTTGGTGGTTGACAGAGTGTCTGATGAAACGGCCAGGCCGCTTCCCTTTTATAGCACGCTAGCTGGTGATCTATTTTTAGCACACTCAGTTAAACTACCCCAAGTCGAGAACCGAGACTGGTGTACTGGTGTACGACTGAGCCGCATTACGCCCGTGTGTGTGTGTGTGTGTGGGCAGTGGATTTTACATCCGGGATCTTGTCAACATCCGGGTTTCCAAGTGGGTTTTTCCCATCGTTCCTCCGTCTTCCATCCGTGTACTGTGGTTTTGCAGCCGTGTCCTCATCTTGCATCCGGGTTTTTCATGAGCCGCATTGCGCGCGTGTGTGTGTGTTTGTGCCCATCCGTGCACAATGTAGAATTACGTTCTCTCCGAAAACTTCTTTTCATCGCATCAATATGCTCAGACCCATTCAATATAAACACAACCAAGAGACATCAACAACAACAGGCACATTGCGTAATACACGTTTTATTATCCTCTCACCACCACCGCCTGGCGTTCAGCAACGATCAGCATGTAGACATATAGAGTATGTACGGCATGTTATGGTATTCATCAGTGCATGGGTGACGCATTCAGCCGATGGGCGTGGTCGGTCAGCTTGGTCACGAAAAACGTGACATTGGTCACCCTCTCTACGACCCATTGTGTGTTGGGGCGTTGTTGTTGGGCCCATTCCAAGGGATCCAGTTTCTCCAGCATCGCCTCTAGCAACACCCGGTTAATGATGGTAAACGGTTGGTCAGATACCCGGATGTTACTGCTCGGGTAAAAACAAATATCGGGCTTGGTCTGTGTCCTTATGCTGCAGCACATAACCAAACGCCAGATTCAACTTGAAGGCCGTAGTTTGATCGTTGAAGATGGCTTCCACGTAGCTGCGTAGGCGGGCGAGGTCGGTGAGTCGGAAATTGTAGATATCTTGAATCGGGCGATGACGGTAGAAACAGTGCCGGATCATGGGCCAATGGCGCTTTATAGATGTCACTCACTGGATGGTCTTCGTGTAACAGATTGCTAGGAACATTTATGGGTTCGTCCACGAAGTGTACTTTGCCCTCCACGTCGTACGAAATCTGGCCCACGGTCTTGTCGTCGGAAATTGACTGTTGACTTAGGGCGACATCATCATCAGCCCTCGTGCGATGGGTGGGAGTTCCCGCTGTCTCGATACTGGTGCCTACGGGCTCTTCTATCTGCAAACGTGGCTGCGGAACAGGGTGTCGTGTGCGTTGGTGTCGCAGCAACTGACTGGTCAGTTTGAAAAGCCGACCACATTCTTCACATGAACGCTTCATGGCGTGCACGTGTGTGGCGCTGTAAATGATCCGGGCGCTGAAACGACAGTGTACATATCGTACAGCTATACCGGGCGGTTCCTTCGTGCTTGGTAGCCTCATTGCGGAGCAAGTCGTGCAGATGAGTGAATGAAACGGCCACGCCTCTTCCCTTTTATAGCACGCTAGCTGGTGATCTATTTTTAGCACACTCAGTTAAACTACCCCAAGTCGAGGACCAAAACTGGTTTACTGGTGTATGACTGAGCCGTATTACGCGCGCGCGTGTGTGTGTGTGTGTGTGTGTGTGTGTGTGTGTGTGTGGGCTGTGGATTTTACATACGGGATCTTGTCAACACCTGGGTTTCCAAGTGGGTTTTTCCCGTCGTTCCTCCGTCTTCCATCCAGGTAATGTGGTTTTACATCCGGGTCCTCATCTTACATCCGGATTTTGGACACCTGTTGACCTCAATAATTTGCATATGACCGCTGTGAGGTCACTTCCGCTTCCGTTCACGTGACCGGAACTGACCTTTGGCCCCTGCGCGCATCCACCACCACACACCACCACCACCACCACCACCAACACCACCACCGGGCGTTGACGGGCGTCAACGCCCGGTGGTGGTGGTAGCTCTCGTGTGGCAGAGCTCCTGGATCGGAGCTCTTGGAGCTCAAAGCTTGTGGAGCTCAGAGCTCGGAAATGAAGTCATCGCATGCATGCGCGCGTACCTGTGGTGCACCCTGTACCTTATAGCCCGCAGGGAATAGGGTACACAAGGGTGTGGGCGCACCACAGGTGCGCGCGCATCCATGTGATGACGATTTACAGCGCCACACACGTGCACGCCATGAAGTACCCAAGCGTTCATGCGAAGAATGTGGTAGGCTTTTCAAACTGACCAGTCAGTTGCTGCCACACCAACGCACACGACACCCTGTTCCGCAGCCACGTTTGCAGATAGAAGAGCCCGTAGGCACCAGGATCGAGACAGCGGGAACTCCCACCCATCGCACGAGGGCTGATGATGATGTCGCCCTAAGTCAACAGTCAATTTCCGACGACAAGACCTTGGGCCAGATTTTGTACGACGTGGAGGGCAAAATACACTTCGTGGACGAACCCACAAATGTTCCTAGCGATCTGTTACACGAAGACCATCCTGTGAGTGACATCTATCAGCGCCATTGGCCCCTGATCCGGCACTGTTTCTACTGTCATCGCCCTATTCAAGATATCTACAATTTCCGACTTGTGTTTATATTGAATGGGTCTGAGCATATTGATGCGACGAGAAGAAGTTTTCGGAGAGAACGTAATTCTACATTGTGCACGGACTGACACAAACACAAACACACACACACGCGCGCAATGCGGCTCATGAAAAACCCGGATGTAAGATGAGGACACGGCTGCAAAACCACAGTACACGGATGGAAGACGGAGGAACGATGGGAAAAACCCACTTGGAAACCCGGATGTTGACAAGATCCCGGATGTAAAATCCACTGCCCACACACACACACATACACACTCACGCACACACACACACACACACACACACACACACACACACACACACGGCCGCAATGCGGCTCAGTCGTACACCAGTACACCAGTCTCGGTTCTCGACTTGGGGTAGTTTAACTGAGTGTGCTAAAAATAGATCACCAGCTAGCGAGCTATAAAAGGGAAGCGGCCTGGCCGTTTCATCAGACACTCTGTCAACCCCCAAGATGTTCACTTGCACAACTTGCCAGAAGCAGTTTACTCGTCTGCACGACTTGCGCCGCCATGAGGCCTCCACCCACAACGATGCACGGTATACTTGTATAATCTGCGCATGGTCATTCAATCGGGAGGGTAATTTACTGCGCCATGAGAGGGCACTCCACGAGGGTTCGACGGTACAATGTAACGATTGTGGTCGACTCTTCAAACGACCCAGTCGGTTAAGACAGCACCAACGTTTGATTCATGTCCCGTCTCTACGGTTTGGGCGACAACTTTCCACTACAGAGGAGCCGCGGAAGGTCAGACCCAGTGAAGATGAGCCCGGGGAGACGAACGCCACTGGTGATGCGATGACGAAGAGCCCGCCTATACCCATAGTTCAGCAGGGCCTGGATATCCAGCCGGACCCCAGCGTTACGGTTTCGAGTCATACGCCTGACAACATCGAACATTTTCTGGACGAGCCCATAAATGTTCCTAGCGATCTGTTACAGGACGTCCATCCAGTGAGTGACATCTATCGGCGCCATTGGACCATGATACGGCACTGTTTCCACCGTCATCGCCCTATTCAAGGTATCTACAATTTCCGACTGACCGACCTCGTCCGTCTACGCAGCTACGTGGAAGCCGTCTTCAATGACCGAGCTACGGCCTTCAAATTAAATCTGGCGTCTGGTTATGTGCAGCATAAGGAGACAGACCAAGTCCGATACTTTTACCCGAGTAGTAACATCCGGGTATTTGACCAACCGTTTACCATCATTAACCGGGCCTCGCTAGAGACGATGCTGGACCAAGTGGACCAATTGGATGTCTTGGAATGGGCCCAACAACAACGCCCCAACACCAAGTGGATAGTGGAGAGGGTGACCAATGTTAAGTTTTTCGTGACCAAGCTGACCGACCAATCCATCGGTTGAATGTATTCACCCGTGCCCTGATGAATACCATAACACGCCGTACATACTCTATATGTCTACATGCTGATCGTTGACTTGAGCTCAGTAAACACTTGTACCTAATGTGACGGTGCGTTAAATAATATAACATGGTGTTTGATATTTCAATTTGTTTTGCTCTGAACATACTAAACATATCCAGGGCGGCTCCCCTAGCCTGGGTATTATGTAACATTGAGGATAATAAACTGTATGAACATTGCTGAACTTGTTGTTATTCATGACAGCCGCTATGCGATTGTATAATACAGAATATGTATTGTATAATACAGGACATATATGATACAATACGGGACAGATATGGTATAATACAGCATAGATTTGATATAATACAGGACAGATACTGTATAATAGAGCACAGAATTGTTATAATACAGAACATATATTGTATAATACTGGACAAATATGACACAATACAGGACAGATTTGGTATAATACAGGACAGATATTGTATAACACAGGACAGATATGGTATAATACAGCACAGATTTGGTATGATGCGAGACAGATATGGTATAATACAGCAAAGATATGGTATAATGCATGACAGATATGGATGGTCCATCTCTACACCAAATACATTCCTTCACTGCCCCAAAATGCCCACTTTCGCTACTACTCGTGCTGATGACATCACCAATGACGTCACAGATGCTGTGGACATCCCGCAAATCGTGGGGAAAAATTGGCACTGAGCCAATTATAAAACATGTTCTTTCGCTACTACTCGTACTGATGACGTCACCGATGACGTCACAGATGCTTGGACATCCCTCAAATGGAGTCTACACCCCGAGAACTGCAAGATGACACTTCCCACGACGCATTCGGACCAAGGATGGTCCCTCTCCACCACAAATACCTTCCTTCACTCCCCCAAAATGCTCACTTTCGCTACTACTCGTCCTGATGACGTTATCCATGACGTCACAGATGACGTGCACAGCCCTTAAATCGGAGTCTACACCCCGAGTGCTACGAGATGACACCTCCCACGACGCATTCGGACCCATAGTGGTCCATCTCTACCCCAAATACTTTCCTTCACTGCTCCAAAATGCCCACGTTGGCTACTACTCCTAGTGATGACGTCACCCATGACATCACAGATGACGTGGATAGCCCACAAATCGGGGTCTACACCCCGAGAGCTACAACATGACACCCACACGACGCATTCGGAGCAATAGTGGTCCATCTCTACACCAAATACCTTCCTTCACTTCCCCAAAATGGCCACTTTACTTACTACACCCAACTGCGCATGCGCAGATTGACGCGACCTGCAATACAAAACACGCCATTCTGACTCTACCCGACAAAAGCTTCACTTTGACACCTCCCACAACCCATTTGGACAACTAGTGGTCCCTATCGGCACCAAAATGTCTATTTCCATATTACGGCCTGCCTGCGCATGCGCAGAATGACGATATTCCTACCCCACACGCCACCCAGTCGGATGCTCCTTCACGTGTGCTTCACATTGATACCGCACTCGACTCCAACAGACCAATAGTGGCCCACCTAAACCCGAAAACGTCTATTTCCATTCCCTTTTCCCACAATTCCCTCTCTGCGCATGCGCAGAATGTTGAGCACGAACGACACACTTGTCCAGGTGGATGCTCCCTCACATATGCTTCACATTGATACCTCACTCGACCCAATCGGCCCACGAGGGGCTCATCTCGGCCCCAAAACGTCTATTTCCATAGCCTTTTCCCACAATTCCCTGTCTTCGCATGCGCAGAATGTCGAACACGGACGACACACTAGTCCAGGCGGATGCTCCCTCACGACTGCTTTACATTGATACCTCACTCAACTCCATTGGACCATTAGTGGTCCACCTAGACCCCAAAACGTCTATTTCCATACACTTTGTCTACTGCGCATGCGCCGAATGACGTCAGTTCTAGTCCACGCGGATGCTCCTTCACGAATGCTTCACAACGATACCTCACTCGACCCCATCGGGCGACTAGGGGCCCAAATAGACCCCAAAACGTATATTTCCATACCCTTTTCCAACAATACCCTGTCTGCGCATGCGCAGAATGTTGACAACGACCGAGACGCTAGTTCTGTCAGATGCCCCGTTACATATGCTTCACATTGATACCTCATACGACTCCATAGGACCACTAGTGGCCCACCCAAACCCGAAAACGTCTATTTCCATACCCTTTTCCCCACAATTCCCTGTCTGCGCATGCGCAGAATGTTGACAACGGCCGGGACAGTAGTCCAGGCGGATGCCCCCTCACATATGCTTTACATTGATACCTCACTCAACTCCATTGGACCATTAGTGGTCGATCTATACCCCAAAACGTCTATTTCCATACCCTTGGTCTACTGCGAATGCGGAGAATGACGTCAGTTCCACGTCATACTAGTCCAGACGGATGCTCCTTCACGAATGCTTCACAGTGATACCTCACTCGACCCCATCGACCCATTAGGGGCTCCCCTAGATCCAAAAACGTCTATTTCCATACCCTTGGTCTACCGCTCATGCGCAGAATGACGATATTCCAACCCCTCCCCCACCCCATCGGATGCCCCCTCACATAGGCTTCACATTGATACCTCACTCAACTCCATCGGACCATTAGTGGCCCCCCTAGACCCCAAAACATCTATTTCCATACCCTTTGTCCACCGCGCATGCGCAGTATGACGATATTTCAACCCCACACCCAGTCCATCAGATGCCCCTTCACGAATGCTTCACATTGATATCTCATACGACCCAATCGGGCCATCCATACCCCATACAGGCATTTTCCCGTATAGATTTAACATGCAAATGTTCGAATCAGGGAAGATAACCCGGAATTTGACAAAAGTCACAAAAGTGCATCAAGAGTTACCTCCCCATTGGAACTCTTCTGTGTTGGAGGTAATTTTTGGTCTCTGGGAAACAACGCCACCTGTCGGAAGCTTCACGGGAATCAAGAGTTATCCCTCAAGTTTAAGTGCAAAGAGGCCAATGTGACCTTAAATAGCTGTTCTATACTACTACCCCAACTCCCTCCTTCGTCCTACATTTTCCATCCCGTATAAACCTCCCCTTGCCACCCCCTTGCCACCCCCTAATTTCTGCTCTAAATCTTCAAATATGGGGAGAAAAGACGACAAAAAGCAAGCTCCTCAAAAGAAAGACTCTCCTTCCGACTCTCCACCAATGTCAGCTGAAATGGACAGCTCGGTAAATACTCAAGCAAGGAAATTTGAAGAATTCATGTACAAATCAGTAAGTGACATACAACATTCTCTACATCGACTTGAAAACAAGCATCAGGATTTCCTTGAACGTTTGATAGAAGATCTACAAAAATCTGCAGAATGTATACCGGAAAGGAGCTTGTAACCGTCCGAAAAGAACAGTCCGACAAAAACAAAATTATTCATGAACTGAAAAAACAAATCGAAAATTTGGAATCGCAAAATGCAAAACTGAAAGAATGTGTACTAGACACTGAGCGCTATAGCCGCTCATTCAATCTGCGTTTCGGTGGACTTGGTGAAAACAAGGATGAAAACGCCAGACAAATTATACAAGACCTAATCAAAACCAAATTAAATTTACCCGAAATGAAACTTGAAAATGTTCACCGCACAGGCCCACACAGAGAAGGACAAATCCGACACATCCTGGCAAAATTTCTATACGGTCCGGAGAAACATGAAGTGTTCACCAGAGCCCGAACACTGCTGAAAGGCTCTGAATATTTGTCACGGAAAACCTTATTATGAAGATCGTGTGGCGAAAATCAAATTTCGTGAATACATGAACGAAAGCTTCAATGCCGGGAAAAAGGTCCGTTTTGTGAAGGGAAAACTGTATGTGGATGGAAAACTACTCCCAGAATCAGCTATTCATTCAGACTAAATATGAAACTCATTTGCTATTCCAAAGAGACAATCTCAACACTGCTGACAATCCATCCAAACTGGACCTACACAAAGTATACATTCACGATTGTGAATATAACTTAGTTTTACTGGCATTATATTCTGTACATTTATTATGTCCAAATTACTTTTCTTGGCCAATTTATATACAAAGATCTCTAATAACTGTGGGAACCCATTCTACCATAGTTTAATCTCACCATACATGTATGTCTCTGTTCTCCGATATTGTCTATAATATATGTAAATATACCACAGTGAATTGTATGTATATACTTTGAAGACAATCACTGCACGCTGTTTAAAAATTCCTTTTACTCGTTAAAACGGCAAAACAATATTGAATGACTATACCGGCAACTGCTTCAAAATCTACAATATGTTTGTCGCTTCTTTAACATACATATATACATCTGTATTTGAGTTTAAATAGACCACTCTGCAATGTAAAATACAATAGTGCACTTAAATTCAATATCCGATGCATGAAATGGCATACTACTCAATGCTATATATATGGTTATATCGACCGTATATTCCAGTATTTTTTTTTCTCCTCGATACCTCGAGTTCTTTTGTTGTTTGATGTGTAATGTGTTCTAATGCATGCTCGTATGCTATCAATCCGATACATTCAGTATATCTACAACGTCCTAATACTTTTACAAAAGGTGGCCAATTTGTATTTCTGACAAAGTGGTTTTACACAGTATAAGCGGCAATTTATTTGAATTACGGATTACTTATGGTATATCCTGTTAGACCCAATAATTTGTTTACACAACTACACCAGTTGTTCTTTAACTACAGTATAAACGAAAATCAATCGCTTCATAACTATCATAATTATTCCAATATGTTTTCTTTTTCGTTCTGTTCCTTTTTTTGTCTTTTTTTTATACCTCATGTTGAGGTACTCAGTTCAGTTCAGTTTATAAGTTGATGGCGCATGCCATTCATTAAGAATGATTCGCACCAGGACATGTATTGAGTTTACTTGTAATAAAATATACTTATATATATATATAATATCCTGAAGTAGGTATTCAGAGCGGGGAAAAAAAAAAAAAAAAATAAATAAATAAATGAATAAATAAATAAATACAGTAATAATAGAGAAATTGAATAGAAGCAAGAGGGGTTTATTATGATGGGATAGATAGAACAGGCAAAGAATGATGGAAGCACATATATAACAGCATCCCCATACAGCACATAACTTCGTGTTAGCAAATTACAAAAATTTGTATACACCATAATCGTATTATCCATACAACATGTACAAGATATAGTTATTTAACTACAAATGTGGGACAGTTGACAGTTTACTTATAAAATAAATCATGCAGTCCAGTACACGTAGGATAGTATACCATTAAAATCTACGAGTATTAATTAAAAACTTGGCAAGAGCAGTAAAAACTTTCTCTCGATTCCTTACTGGATTTAAGATGCTCTCCGCAGTTGGATTAAATACCCCTGTATGTATAAGGTTGTTAAAAAATAAACGTCTTTCGTTATCATACCGTCCACAAGATAATAATAAATGGTGAACTGTTTCATCCACCATGCACACATCACAAAGTCCCGTGGGGTGCTTATTGATATGAAACAGGTATTTATTTAAAGCAATATGACCAGTTAAAAGTCTGAAAACAAAAACTTCAGCTTTACGACACCATAAATGGAAAGCCCCGGATGTAACACTTGTTGATACTTATAGTAAACCCGACCCTTATTGGAAGTGTCCCAATCACTCTGCCATACATTAGTAAAATATGTTCGTACGTTGGACATGATTTCCTGAACAGATAAACCAATGTCAATTGATATGTGTTGTGATAAAAGTGCTTTCTTTGCAAGTTGGTCCGCTAACTCACTCCCTAATATATTGGAATGACCAGGGATCCACTCGAAATAGACGGAAATATTTTCATAACTAAGCGTAGTTAACAGATAAAATATTTCATAGAATAATGGCGATGATTTATTCCAGACATAATTATTCATTGCCTGGAGTACACTGAGGGAGTCTGATAAAATTACAGCTCTGGTCGGTTTAAAATCTGCAAGCCATCGTAATGCCATTAAAATGGCCACTAATTCTGTTGTAAACACAGAGACACCTTTAGTGAGTTTAAAAGCAACCTCATACTTCAACTCAGGGACACAAAAAGAAGCCCCAGCTTCCCCTGTATCAGGGCACTTAGACCCATCGGTATATATCTGGAGATACTGGGACCAGTTACTACTAATGTGGTCCCTAGCACACAGCTCAATAATTTTAACAGGGTCAGACTTTTTAATCTTTGTGTGTAGCTCAACAGATATATATGGACGTATAAATAACCAAGGCGGAAAAGACTGAACCAAAGATTTCTGGGTTGAGTAATCAGCAAGGGATAAGTTATTAAATAACATGGTACTCTGTTTTATTATTGTCTTATATGTTCTTACGTTTGCTAGCAAGCTTTCATCTCAAAGCCATACTTGTCTATTCAATCTGATCAAGGTGAGATCTTAGTGCACGGACTTAACAGCTTAGGTTAGCGATCAGATTGGTATATTGTTTTGTATATATTCTGCCAGGCGGAAACATTCCAAACGCCTCGCAACATGTCCAACAACTTTTATTGTATTCGCACGCAAGTCCCTATGTACAAAGTCACGCTGTTCACCGTGTTCACTGGCTCACTGGCACAACAATGAGTGTCCACAAGACACTCCTTTCCCGAGGTAGCTCGGTACACGCATTCATGTCCAAGTTCACGCTGTTCTCCGTTTATTTCTGTACAGCTCTTTTTGTTCTTTTCTTTTGTAAATATTTTCGCATGAAAACAACAAAACTTGACAGTAGCAGATATATGCTTATCCTGTATATGTTCAGTCCATGTTTTTGTATTTTGTGCATGTATCCCACAATTAGACCAGATATTTACTTATTACACATTCAACACAAACACAATAGGAACAAGTTTTATATATTGTTATTCTGGTACTACCGTGATTAATTTATGGAATGAATTGCCATTCTCCGAAGTGGTTGAAATGGACACCGGAGCAGATTCTAATTTAACCTGTGACTCCTTATTCGCTGAATTTGAAACCATGTGCTTTATGTCTTTTGCAGTTGAATATTCCTGATCACTCTAGTTATATCACCGATGACGCGGAGGGTGAAAATACACATTTTGGTCAAATTAATACGCATCAGTCTAAGTATTACTTCGAACATGAAGCAAGGTCAGTCCTAATGTCATCTTCATCTTCGGATACGTCTGTGCTTTCAGTGCTTCACATTAATGCAAGAAGTCTTAAGCTTACTGTATCGGGTCCCAGTTGCGTACGTGTACGTATCATAATTTTGCTTAATTACGGGGCAGTGCTTTTTTTTATCCGTACAAACTATACATTTTCTGAAAGCCCTTGATTCAAGGACTTTAGATAAATAAATAACTTTCTCAAATTTATTAAAAGAATCAATGATAAATGATGTCATTTAGAAAAGTATAGTCCTCAAAATCACGCGCTAATAACTCTCTCAGCTTTCATCGAACAACCTTGCTTTTTTGGAATAATGAACTTTACCATTTGAATAAAAATAGGTTGCCTCCCTTATTTTAGTTAGGGCCTAGAAGTTATTTTATCGTCGTGCAAAATTGAAAGATTGAAAAAATCTACAAAAACTCGACCCCTCTCCACTAAATTATAAATAATTCATGAACAGGGCCGAACTAATAAAATTTGAGGCAGGCTTTTGAAGATCTATATGATTGGAATATTGTGTCCAAAGTACGTTTGTACATCAAATAACAGGAGAGAAATTAGAACGGAAAAAACACTTTTTGGCGAAAAACTTAACGTAGAAAACGGCCAAAAACCAATCAGTACATACTGCACCACGAATGGCTTGAGTTTTAAAAAGTAATGTTTTTTTTACTACAATGCACTAATTTTTATAATTTTTTATTCTCCCAACTTGTAGATTTGACTGTGTACTGTAAATCGAGATTTTGGAGCTTCGAGCCGATACAGTAACCTTAAAAAACATTACACAGAAATCATCAGTTTACTGCACGACCTCCGTCATAAGTTCTCTGCTATCGGAATATCTGAAAGTTGGCTCGATCCAGCGAATGAGGAGCTCTGCAACATCCCCGGTTATAACCCTTTTCCATTATCCAGGAAAAACAAAAGAAGGGGTGGGGTAATCTTATATATTAGAGATGACATAATAAATTGTTCTATCCGAAAGGATCTTCCACATTCCGACTGCAACGACGAATATGAGTGTTTATTCCTTGAACTAATAGACAGGAATATTTCCCATGTGATAGGAATAATCTATCGCCCACCTAATAAAAATGTAGATTACTTCAACACTAAGCTAGTACAATTGTTAAAGATCTTAAAACCCGAAAAGAAAAATTGTACAATAATGAGGGACTTCAATATCGATTTATTTAGAGCACAAAGCCATTGCCCAACAAAACAATTCTATGAAACCCTGAAGTCATTTTATTTCTCCCCAAATATAACAATATAACATATACACATTCAGCTACTCTAATTGATAACATTTTTACCAACTTCCACAAAGACGATATCTGCTCCGGTGTCCTTTTCTCTGATATCTCCGATCACTTTCCAGTCTTCCACATTAGTAAGCATTCGAGCTCTACCGTTCCCAACACCCAGAACATTGAATAATAAACACTGATCGGAAAACTCTCTTCGAAGATAAAATAAAGCAAACCGTCTGGAGCCTTGAACCTAACGAGAAAGATGTCAATAACGCCATGCAATCATTTTCAAACAGATTCAATGTTATCTACAACGAATGTTTCCCAATTATAACGAAACGGCCTCCAAAAATAAAGATTATCAAACCCTGGATAACACCAAGTCTTCTGACATCCATTCGGGAGAAAAACAGACTCTACAGACTTCATTTGTCCAACAAAACACTGGAAAATACAATACAGTACAAATGTTATCGTAATAAGTTAAACTACACCTTAAAACACGCAAAGAAGAACTATTATGAAAATAAATTTAACGACCACAACAATAATATAAAGAACACATGAAAAACGATTAATGAACTAATGCAACGGGGAAAAACATCGATATTACCGCAAATGTTCAACATTAACGGCCATGAGTCCACTGATTATTTGGAAATAGCAAATCACATGAACGAATACTTTTGCACTGTCGCTTCTGAGCTAGCATCTAAGATTCCACTTACGACTAAGAACTTTGATAGGTACCTCAACGAGACATATCGTGCTGAAATATTCTTAGCACCTTGCACACCACAGGAAGTTATTAATACCATTTCTCAACTGAACAAGCGCTGGATGAGCGCAAAGACCTCTGTCGAGGCAACAGGGTCCGTAGGGAATCCATCACTGAATAACATAGCGCCGGATGCCAAGCTCAAAATTTTGCATTTGTTGGACGGTAACTCCACCAAAGGTAATTAACCTGGTATTGAGGGTTCCCCACTAGCATGTCCAGCCAGGGATGTGGAAGTCACATTCTCCGCACATAATTTTTGTCTGATTTCACGTGCTTTAAATATTGGGGTATGGAATAGAGTATATTGATGGAAAACCTTGAATACTGCTTGAGACATTAGGCCCCTTCCTCCCCCTGAGAGGACGCTCCACTCAAATCAACACGTTAGTGGCAGAAATGAGACCCTGTGTGACTAGTTGTACCAACTTGCTTGTGATTTTGTGCTATAGGCCCGACACATCAACACTTCATATTTTGTATGTGTACAGTATAGCATCACCATTGAGAGAATCCTCTACAAAACACACCTCATTTTACCGACACTCCGTTCTGATCTGCCTCAGCATCATGTGATGAGGATTCAATGCGCTCGGTATAATTTTGTATACTGGTGTTACAGGTCACCTTCACCATACTGTATCAATGACCATGGACTTGTACATGTATCACATTCATATTGAATGGTGATGACTGATGAGAATATTGGAACAAATGGCTGGATTCCAGCAAATAAAAAGTTCATGTTAATCATAAACAACATACAGTTAATAATATTATCAAATAATTATGTTTATTCCTTGTCGACATCAATATATTACAGACAATATTATGACTGAATCATGGTAACAGATATTCAAGGGTACATATGTCTACACTAAACTGAAGGAGACCCATGATGCTTATTATATTATGTTGTAAAACTTTGCTAATTGCTAATTTGCTAATCTCGATTATGTTGCTTATTGTGAAAATAAATGAAGTTATGAAAATAAATTTAGTATGATTGCCCATTGCCCTCAAATTAGAAATATCTTCAGCAGCTAAAGTTAAGCCAATCATAACAATATATAACACCATGGTATTGTTGTAATATCACCCAGGTATTGATCTTTGGTTAAGAATGTAATGAGATACATATACCTGTTATTTGTGTTATTCTGTATGCAGTTCATTCTGTATGTATTTTATACATGTACATATACCAGAAGTGGAATTAAAATTTGAATAAAATAATCAAAATATGTTCGGTTTTTACCTCTACTCAGGAAATGATGTCTTTGTTTCTAGAAGCTAAATCATTTTAGACACATTCAAGTCCTCACCTGGTCAAGGGAGATAATTTTGTAAAAAAAAAAGTATAGATCCACACTGGTGCAGACCAGAAAGTTTTATGACCTTTGATGATATTTGTGGAGCATGCTGCAGGACTTCAACTTCCATGGATCTGATATTATCCACACAATCCCATTCTACATGATATTTTTGCCATAGCACCGATAAACTGGGTCCCTTCATTTATGTGTTCTAGATCCAGGAGCTATTGGGAGCTGCAGGTTTTGTAAAAGTTAGATCCAATTATTCTGAGTGAAGGAATGAAGTCCGGCATGGTTGTTTTAAGTTAGAACTGGGCATCCTTGGAAATGTCTGACCGATTGACACATATATCACTCTGCAGGTGGTCATTACATGTGTAATGTTTATTTCCTGAGGAATCAGCTGATATCCAATGGGTTGTGGCCAATCACTGGCTCTGATTTTCACCACCTCTGTCATTCCACACATTTCTGACACAGCTGAACCAATCGATAGTCTGTATTGGTTTTTCCATTTCATCCAGTACATCCATTGTGTAACAGTCCTGTTGCATCTGATATCAGAAGTGCTGAATCCATGGCCTGCAAGTTGGAATCAATTGTATACATATTTAATATCAAAACTCACTTCATTGAGAATGTTTATGGCCTTCATTATATTTCAATCTTTCGTCATACACAACAAGATGAAATCCTAAATACCAGTTCGCACCTTTCATACGTATACTTAATAGAACTGGGACCTGGCCATGTTACAAGAATTTACAAAAGTATGAAATGAGAACTGAGTACTATGAGAACTTAATGCAATCTATGAGTGATCAATAATATGAATCCTGAAGAACGATGATGGATCTTGACCACTGGTTGGATTAGAGTTCAATGATGTTCATGTTAGTGGCATGAGCATGATAAGAACCCAGGATATTATAATCTAGAACAGGATTGTTTATTGATATATTTATTGATTTTCTTTTTGTCTAATTGTCTTCTGTTCAAGTCATTGGGCATCGATAAAACCTGAAATATATATCAGGATCTGCTTCTTTCATCTAGTGATAGTGTCTGTTTGGTTCCAGATCGTGAGGACTGAACAAAGCATGTGAAATGTGATCGTATGGCAAATAAACGACCAGTGGTATGACCTTAAAATTACAAAAAATCCATGCTATTAGTCAAAAATTTCAATATGTAGGCATATGTGTGGAATGTAGACACTCCTTTGATTCAACTACAATTCAAAATAAGTTTTCAGATTATCAGGTTTTAACAAGCAAATTATTTTTCATCAAAAGATGTACATACCAGCTGGGCTTGAAACTGCATTATACTCCAAAGAGGTTTTGTGGCATACAAGTGTCACAGCTCACTAAACTGTTAGGATAAATGAAAAGAAAAGCTTTACAATGTTGTCAAACAAAAAGTATATGTGTATTATTTGTCAGCTTTATTAAATAAGTTTACAGACTCAAGCAGGTAGATCAATTTGGTGCTTCTGCAAAATCAAACCATTATTCAACTGTTTTCACTCGTTCATTTTAAATGGACTGTAAAGCTGAGAATGGTATCCTGAGGCAAGATAATTTGATAGGTTCAAGAATAATTTTAATTGACATGTATGCTGCTGGGGGATGAACCTTTGAAATGCGAATTGAGACACATGTGGTTTCGTTTGACAAACAATAAACTGTGATTTGATGCTTCATTACAATAATGCTGGTAAATTGTATTTGATAAATGCACAAGAAATTAATGCCAAAATAAATAGCCTCCCCCCCAAGGAAATATAATTTATCAGCAAAATTTGGAATAACTTTTTTTTAAACCAGGCTGGTGGGTATCATCAACTGAAAGAATAAAGTATCAGAAAAATCAGAGCATCGTCGATTGTGCTGTTGTCTTCTAGTCAGTGCGTGCATGACCTCCCGTGCATTTGATATGCAACAACAACAACTTGGAATATTTGGTTGGCTTCAGCATAAGTCATCAGCCGACAAATACTTTCCGATATATAGAAATGACGAGTGGTATACTAGGAATCATTGTGTTGTAATGACATAAAATGGCGGCAATAAACTTACCAGAAAAACGGCAAAAAAATCGCATCGTCCATGTTGAATTTTCCGCTGGAAGCCGCCAACCTGACTCCCGTAACTCGTAAAGCATGATGGGAGGTGGAACCCGACGACAGAAGCAAGGCCCATTGAAATGCATTGCAATGAGGGTTCCCCATTATTTCAATAGTGTCCAAAAACATTGCCTCAAAATTTCGTCGGGAACCATGGCAAACCCTATTGGAAATCACATGAGTCGTGGGTTCCCCATATGACAATTATTTGGCGGGAGATTTCACGTTGCATTCCTAGACCTCCGTCTGATCGGCGGAGGTAAAAAATGGATCAACAGGAACCGATGGAGTCCGTATGTCACTAATCAAACCGTTTCTCAACATATTGCTGTTCCATTATCTTTTATTTTTAACTTATCTTTCCAGTCAGGTGTAGTTCCTAATCCTCTGAAAATTGCCAAAGTGACCCCTGTTTTCAAATCTGGCGACACTAACTCTATAGCAAACTATAGGCCCATATCTGTTTTACCCTGTCTAAGTAAGATACTAGAGAAACTCGTTTCTGGAAGAAGCTGTACTGTCTCTATACGACCAGTTAATCAACGCAAAAGATTCAAAGAAATATAGTATTACCACCTTTTTGGACTTATCCAAAGCTTTTCATACAGTCAACCACGAAATACTTTTGCACAAACTTCAATATTACGGTTTTAGGGGAAAGGTAAATGACTGGTTTCGTAGTTAACTTCTCGATATCAATGTGTATCTCTTAAGAATACACTATCTGAGCATCATGCAATTTCCTGTGGTGTGCCTCAGGGCTCGATACTTGGTCCTCTTCTTTTTTTGATTTATATAAATGATATTCTCAAAGCTTCCACTGTTCTTAATATTATATTGTTTGCTGACGATACAAGCGCCACATACTCTAACCCCGATCCATTTATTCTAATCAAAACAATGTCTGATGAACTAATCAAGCTTCAAGATTGGTTCTCCTGTAATAAACTGCCATTGAATATAAAAAAAAATATATATACGAAATACATGATTATTAAACCAACTCGAAAATCAGCATCCAATCTTCCTAAACTTTTCATCCCAGGCCAAGACATTGAACACGAACACAGTTACAAATTTCTAGGAATATTCTTCAATGATAGACTGAATTGGAAAACGCATATAGATCAGCTATGTTCAAAACTGTCTAGAAATATTGGTGTAATCAATAACATAAAGCACTGCCTAACCAAGCAAACATTAATGACTCTTTATTATTCCTTATTTTACTCCTATATTTTTTATTGTAATGTATGTTGGGCCAATACTTACTCCTCCCATCTTCAACCACTTGTCTTATTGCAGAAGAGACTAATTCGAATCATCAACTTTAGCGACAAATACTCCCATACTGCACCTATATTCAAACAGACTAATATATTATCAATGGGGAAAATGAACGATTATCTCACCTTAATATTTGTCCACAAATTTATCCACCATAATGTTTTTCTTCCTTTCGTGTATCATAATTACTTTACAAAACAATCCACTGTAGGGGACTGTTACCAGCAAGTTCTGAGCTGACCTACTTTTGATGAAAATTTCTGGTAATTTTTGATGCAAATCACTGGTGATTCTGACTTTGGCAGTGCTCATCTTAATATAGGCAAGATTTCAACTGAGGGTGGGGATTTCCAAGAGTTCAGTTCGCGTCGGAGTCTTAATGCCTACCCTACTTCGTAGATCCTGTGACGTTAGTCACACTGCTCTTGTCATAATTACTTTACAAAACAATCCACTGTACACAACTATCCAACCAGGCACTCACATTTCAATCTGTTCAGAACATCTTGTCCATCTCAGCTCTCTTTCTATCTTTTGAAATTGAAAGGCTAACGTATCTAAACATTCTCCCAGCTAATTTTAAGTACATTACATCAAAACCCCTGTTTAAAAGGGAACCAATGAAAAATATTATGAGCGCAACAGGGAGTGATCATCACACTCGGTAACTCAATATCACTTTATTTGAAAGGTACACATTATTTGTTATACCTGACTATTTAACGTATTGCTGACATGGATACATATTTATTTCATATTTAGTGGTACAACTGCATAATGTCAGGTTATATTTACTTAACTATTTCTATTCACCATCTCTTTATATATATAATTATACTATTTATTGCTCAAATCGACACCTGCTACTGTTAGCCTTAATCCTCCATTGAAGATTCCATTTGCAGAAAATTAAAAGTTATCTCCCCTTAGGGAGCTCAGTCAGGTTGCTCTGCACCTGCGCTCTCATGAAACCCTCATACTTCTTCCTGCAACTGCCGCGTGCAGTTGATGTTTTTGAGAGTTCCTAACTTTGTTAGGAACTACTAACTAACTACTTCCAGTTTACTTGGACTAATGTCTAATTGAACATTTCCTGAATGTTCCAAACGTTGCCGTTCCTAGATTTGGCTTTCTTCGTGTATTTTGACTCCCCGTTCCGCCACGTGCTCAGAAAGGGGCGAATGGAGTTTTGACCTCGATATCACGCTGATGGCGGATATCTTGGTGATTTGTTGGAGTGTTGTACGGAGATGATGCTACCGGGCGGAGTTACGCCCAGGATTTACGTTTTACAACGAGAACATTATCTCAGGATTACAAGACTTCTGCTGGGAAGTATTCTTGCTAATTTTTAAACGATAACATAACCATTCATTTCGTTGTTGTTGTTGTTGTTGTTGTTGTTTTGCCCTTGATATGATGCGTGTTTCGGGACCTTTCATTTTTGGTAGTGTACGACTATGCATACAGTTCAATGTGCCTACCAAAATTACTCTCTTGTTAAATCAAGTGTTATCTTTTTATTCGTTGATATCGTGTGATCAAGAGAGAGAACACGCAGGGTTTTTTTCTCTGCCATTCACTTACGTTGTTATTGTTGTGTTTGCCTTCGACGTCACGCAGGTGGAGGCTATACACTACGTTTTTGCGTACGCACTATGCTTACGATTTAATGTGCCTACCAGATTACTCTCTTTGTGTAATCAAGGGTTATCACTTTATTCGTGATATTTTTTTATCAAGAAAGAGAACACGAGATTGTTTATTTAGAAATTGTGCATATACTTCGAAACACATTTTCTGCGGGTAAATATTGCATTTTCTAAATGAATGTAATATTTATTTTTCACAGCCAAAATTTTCTCGTGAGAATACTGAATTAGACTCACAATTCAAATTGAGTTGAGCTTTAAATTAATTTCCTCTTACTGAGAAATTATTAATAGCTCTGGTGTGAGTTTTATTTCCCCGGGAAGACATTAGAAATGTTTCTCGTTCGACGACATGTAGTTTCTTTATAGATCTTTTCCTGGTCTGATGGCCGGGACAAAGATCAAGTCTGGAGTTACTCAATCATCTGCCACTGCTTGGGACAGCATAAGACAGTCTCCAGCTGGCGGTCTACTTATACTTCGTCAGCTACTTTCGTCCGAGCTTACAACAATCGGCACTATGAGCTCCGGCTGCTTCTTTTCCAAAAAACTCCCCCCCAAAAAACGATTACCAGTAACAGCCTAGTACCCCTAAGCAACGTTCTTTGCCGTTCTTTTTCTACGACTGCTTCGTCCAAAACATCTTTTGGGGCTACAGCATTTGTTTGATCTTCATGTATTTGTTTACCATTATTATTCTGTATGATAATTTCATCTAATACATTTGAGGACTTATGGGAAGTTTAGACCTCAAATTGGATGGTCATTCAAGATTGAACATGGATTTTATTGGAAATCACCAGTTATCTTCTTTAGAAGCATTTGATTGGTCAATTCAAATTGTGAAATTAATGACCTTTGTTTATCTGCCGACGAGAGACATCAAAGTGAAATTGCTCTCATCGGAGAATTTAAATTTAATGAAGATCTTCCTAGTTCACGTTTGGAAGTATCTCATCTTCTCAGTCCTACCATGTCATTGTCCTTGTCTACTAGAGTCCCCCTAGTGGTGTAGTTAGACAGGTTGATATTAACAAATTTGCAGACAGGAAAAGGTCCTGGTGGTAAGAATTCGTCTGGCGGATCGGTGACTAAGTCTGTTTCTTTGTTTGCGTCAACAAAGGATTCTATCTCCAAGCGACCGGCCTTTTTCTGAGCGGTCTTTTGTTATCGACGAACAAAAGATTTCAGCTTCGCGGGTTACTACTTCGCAATCTATTGTCGGACGTCCTTCCACAGTCTAGATCTATGGAAAAAGAAAAAGCTTCAACGCATTACGACTTCGCCTCTGCCTTTTAAATCTCGGCTTTGTTCTACAGCTGTTTTGTCCAAAACAGCTTCGCGGACTACGGCTGTTCGTTCGGACTCTACTGCGATTTTTCGAGTTTCGGATTTACAGCTTTCGGGTTCAACTTCAGCTGATTTCTTACTACGTTATTCTCGTTCCACAACGACGTACCAATTCGCCGTCACGTCGTTCTCATACACCAGTACGTCGTTCTCTTTTCGCCTGTTCATCGTTCACGTACGCCTCAACATCGTTCCCGTACGTTAGCACGTCATTCAATTACGTCTGTACGTCTTTCTCGTACACCACAACGCCGTTTCCGTACGCTGGCACGTCGTTCTCGTACACCTGTTCGACGTTCCCGTACGCCACAACGCCGTTCACTACGTCGTTCTTTTTCACCTCCTTATCAGGGTCGTCAAGTTCGACATTCCCGGACTCCATTTCTGGATCATTCTATTGATCGTTTGTTGTCTGCGTCTCTTCGAGACCCCGACGTTTGTTCGCCTGAACGTCGCTCGACTTTGGCGTCTTCGTCTTCTAGTCGGGTTTCTTTACCTTCTTCTGACAATTCGGTAGATGCGTCTTCATTATCGTTTGGTTGGCCTCCATCGATTTGCAAGACGCATATCTCCATATACCCTTTCATCCTCGTCATCGGCATTTTTCTACGATTCACCATCGACGGTCGTCGGTTCGAGTGGCAAGTCCTCCCGTTCGGAGTCAACATCGCCCCATCTATCACTTCTCCAGTCATGGCATTTCTCCATCTACGGGGCTTTCACATCGAGGTGTACATAGACGACATCCCCATGTGGGCTGCGGACAAGTCTCTTCTCTACGATCAGATTCGGTTTGCTCTGCTCGTTCTGCGATATCTCGGGTTCATTCCTCACCCTCAGAAGTCAGAGCTGGTACCAGCACAACTTCGTCGTTACTTTGGGGCAGTTTTCGACACTCTCAACCAAGTGGTTCGTCCCCCGGAAGACCGTTGGACTAAAATTTAGACGTTGGTACTAAGGTTTTTGTCATCAATTCATCAGCCTTCAGCTTTGGCAAAGCCTTCTAGGGCTACTCACATCCACGCAGGACCTTACTCATTACGGACGTCTCCAAGTTCGGCCGCTGCAGTACCATCTGTCTCCTTTTCTTCAGACGTCATCCCTCAATCCATGAGTGCAACGTCATGCGGGGAGTTCCGTTCCGATTTCCAACTCCGGATCACCATCTCTACACCGATGCTTCCGAGACCGGTTGGGGAGCCCATCTGGACGGATTGGAGGTGTCCGGCAGTTGGTCGATGTTGGATGCCAGTCTTCATATCAACCTTCTGGAGATGAAGGCAGTCATCCTAGCAGTTCAGCATTGGAGTTGTCGTTTCGTGAATTCGTCCCTTCTCATCGCAACGGACAACTCTACTGTCATTGCTCACATCAACTAGATGGGTACCACCTGATCTTTTTCAACGTTTCGTCTGGTGTGGGATCTTCTCGACTGGGCTCTCATACATCACTGCCATCTCACTATTCGCCATGTTCCGGGTCGGCTCAATGTATTAGCGGACCGCTTTTCTCGTCCCGACACCGTGCTTCAGACCGAATGGCAGATTCATCCGGAAGTCTTCCATCGTATCAGCAGCATCTGGGAGACTCCCTTGATCGACCTGTTTGCGACGAGAAACAATGCGCAGCTCGCCCTCTTCGTCAGCCCGATTCTGGACCCTCGAGCTTTCGCCTTCGATGCCCTTTCAATCAACTGGGACAACTTCCTGGCATATGCCTACCCGCTTATTGCCCTGCTTCAGGAAGTTCTTCAAAAGATTGCTCAGCACGACTGCGTCATCCTCTTACCGAAGTGGGATATTGGTGTGGTTCTTAGTGCCCTTCTACGTCCGCCTTTCGAACCTCTACAGTCAGCCTCTATTAAAGCTGTTTCCTACAAGACTGCTTTCCTGGCGGCCTTCGCTTGGCGTCTAGAGTTTCCGAGCTTCACGCCCTGGAGAGGAAGTCGTTGACCTGAACGGCAGATTGGTTTCGCATTTCTTTTCGTCCCGTTCCTGAGTTCATCGCCAAGAATGAGTCTGTGCGCCAAGGCCCTTGTGCTCAACGTTTGTACTCTATCCCTGCATTAACAGACTTTGTTCGTGGCCTTGATGACGACATCCTGTTATGCCCTGTACGAGCCATACGTCACTACCTCACTCGTACCGACCCTGGTCGGGGATCTCGTCGACTGTTATTCCTGTCTCTTCAGCCAACTGCGGTTCGTGACATCACCAAGAATACTGTGGCTTCTTGGTTGAAGAAGATCATTAAGTGGACATATCAACTCGCCCTTGACGCTCCCCCACTTCTGGCCTCTGCTTCTTCCCATGAAATTCGTGCCATCGCTACTTCATGGCCTTTATGAAAGAACTTATCCTTGGATTACATTGTACAATCCCGTACTTAGAGTGCCAATTCGGCTTTTACCGACTACTATCTGTGAATCATGTAAGTATAGTCAGATAGAGTGACCACGCTAGGTCCTCTGGTGGCTGCCCAGCATGTGGTCCACTAGCTTTTCCAAACAAAGGGGGTAACACCGATCGTCGCAGCAAGCCAGTCAGTCAGCCAACTTACAAGACCCGACTCATCGGTGAGTATTGTTTAGGCATAGCCTTTCTTACTTATTACTGGTTTTACTCTATTAACACCCACTACGTCTCCACGACCTGGGTTTCCAGGTAATTGTGTGCCACATTTACAATCAGTTTATGATTTTACTCCACGAGTACCCTCAGCGTCTTCGACCCGGTTTCTCTTTGGATGAGTATTTAGTGTACTGTAAGCCAAACAGTCAGTTAATTTACAGCATCATCGCAACAAGTCAGCCAGTCAGCCAACTTGCATGATCGCCACAGTACATGATCACCTCGACAGGTCAGCCAGTTGCCAACTCACAAGACATCTTACAAGACCTGGCACAATGGTGAGTATTGCTTTTAGGTATATTTGTGTCAGTTTCAGGTTTAAAGTACGGATAGTTGGTGTATGACGGCAATTAAGACCAACTTACATGATCATCACAAGAAAGTCAGCTGCTGTCAACTCACAAGACATCTTACAAGATCTGACACATCCGTGAGTATTATTTCAGGTTTATTGGTGTCAGCAACAAGGAACTAAAGTACAGAGAGTTGACGTAAGACGGCATGTGGACTTAGTGGTATAAGATGGGCACCTTGTATACGATGTCGCTGGGATATACATGACCGCTTCTATCCGTTATACATTGCTCACCACACGAATACTCATAGCGCCGACGGCCCGAGTTCCTTCGCTGGGGTAATATTGTGCACCACATCCACGATCACGGTTTGCGTGGACGAGTAATTAGTGGCCACATTCACAATCTATTATTGATTACTCCATGACTACCCTCAGCGTCTCCGACCCGGGTCCCTCTGTCGAGTATTTAGTGTGCCACGTCCGTGATCATCTCAGCGGTTACTCTGCCTGCTACAGGAACTACAACAAGGCCGAGGTCCCTACCTCCAGCTGTTAGTAGTGTGGCTAACAATAGCATGTGTCGATTTGAGCAATAAATATTAAACATTTATAAACAATGTTACTATTTATTATCCAATCAAACCTGCTATTGTTTTGATGCCCACCCTTCCTACCCCTCACTCTACGGCCTTGCACAAACACACACTACAGGTTGCAGGAGTAAGAAAGATGAGGGTTTCATGAGAGCGCAGGTGCAGAGCAACCTGACTGAGCTCCCTAAGGGGAGATAACTTTTAATTTTCTGCAAATGGAATCTCCAATGGATGATTAAGGTTAACAATAGCAGGTTTGATTTGATAATAAATATTAACATTGTTTATAAATGTTTAATCTCGCTGTTTAATGTTTTACAACATATATATTCTTAGGGATAGAACAAACCCGCAAGGGTTTTATTTCCGCCTATGTACAGACAATAAAAACGCATTCTACATTGATTTATATACATATCTTCTCTGTATGGTGAATACAAAATTTTAATTCAATAAGCACACAGGATATAGACTGACATTACTTAACTCGTGTGGTGAATCCGGCAAATAACTAATCCTACAATCTATTGAAAAAACAGCTTGAGTCAACATTTCTCCTGAATTATATCCTAATTTTTAATAAACACACAATGATTCAACCACCTGTTTTTCGCACAGATACGAGTTGAAGTTATACATGTTAAGATGGAGAAGATGATATTCAAAGAAGGCCTTCCAAGAATGCATTGTCGTTTTCTAGAGTTGAACCAAACAGTATAAGCACGTTTATGGAGAAAACGTTCAATGTGTTATCTATTTCACAAAACAGATGTTTTTTGATATTTGGGTAATGCCTTCACGGAAAACGTTAAATATTATGAGACATCAGCGACCAATGCAATGTCCAAGTTATACTTGCCTTGGATTATCTTCAAAAACTTTACCTCAAATAGCGGTATATATCTTTCCATACTTGTGTAATCTATCCATATGTACCCTGTCCATGTACATGGACTTGTGTACATGTTTCTTGTCCTTGTAAATGTACTCTGTGCATGTCATTCTACATGTACTCTGTTCACGTCCATGTATACATACTCTGTTCAAGTTCATGTAATACTCTCTGTCCATATCGCTATATAGCTGAAATATTGCGGAATGCGACGTTAAACCTTAATTCTCTCTCTCTCAATGAGCATGCGCTCTGTACAATGTCGCATGATGTAGACCGATGAGAGAACAACAGCAACAACAACAAGGATGACAGGTCAATCATTTTATTATCCCCTCCAGTACATCATACCTAAGCTGGGGGAGCCGCGTTGGGTATGTTTATAATACAAGTAGCCTTTTATCCAATCAGAGGCCGCCATTTGGTGCTGCATCTGTCATATTCGTTCTTGCCCGTTAGATGTATTCTCGGCTACTCTTGTCCAATCAGAAGTCTCCATTTCAGAAAGTTCCATCTTCGGCCATGTTCGCTCTCATCCGTTCTTGTTCTAATCGTCGTCGGGCAGGCCAGGATAACGTTGAGGCAACATATCTTCAAATAGTTGTTTGCGCATTCTGAGTATCTATCAGTGCATGGGTGAATACATTCATCCGATGGGGTGGTCGGTCAGCTTGGTAACGAAAAACGTGACATTGGTCACCCTCTCTACGACCCATTGGGTGTTGAGGCGTTGCTGTTGGACCCATTCCAAGATCCACTGATCCACTTGGTCCAGCATCGTCTCCAGTGACGCACGATTGGTAATCTTGAAAGGATGGTCGTACACTTGGTTGTTGGCACTGGAATAGAAATAGCGCAGTTGATCCGTCATCTTATCGCGTAAGATGTACCCTAAAGCGACATTTAACTTGAAAGCCGTAGCTTGGTCATTGAAGATGGCTCCACGTAGCTGCGCAGACGGGCGAGGTCGGTCAGTCGGAAATTGTAGATATCTTGAATAGGGCGATGACGATGGGAACAGTGCCGTATCATGGGGCAATGGCGCCGATAAATGTCATTCACTGATGGTCTTCCTGTAACAGATCGCTAGGAACATTTATGGGCTCGTCCAGAAAATGTTCGATTTCGTCAGGCGTATGACTGGGAACAGTAATGCTGGGGACCGGCTGGATATCTAGGCTCTTCTGAACTGTGGGTATAGGCGGGCTTATGGCAAGCCGTTTTACTTTTTATTCAGTATTTGGTGATATCATCAAATATTTGCTGATATCATGAAATGATTTAATGATATCATCAAATATTTGCTGATATCACCAAATCATTTGATGATATCTGCAACTGATTTGCTGATATCATCAAATGATTTGCTGATATCAGCAAATCATTTGCTGATATCATCAAAAACGCGTTATTTGTTGATATCAGCAAATGATTTGCTGATATCAGCAAATGATTTGCTGATATCAGCAAATGATTTGATGATATCAGCAAATACTTTATATTTGATGATATCATTAAATATGGTGGAAGGTCAGAGTATGAACCATAACATGGAAGGCTCCCTGTTCAGAATGACAATAAACTTCGTCATAGCGCATGTTCCGTTTCACAGGCTCGCTCTACTATTTCTGCCCCCATTAGCGGCGGTTGACCTGTAGTTCCTGACCATTAACCACTGTGGTGGACCTACCTCGCAAACGAGTTTCTGTGTACATCCGACCGGACCCCCCCCCCGGCAAGGTCAACATAGATAAAACACAGAATTGAAAAGTGATCGGAGTGTTCATCAAATAGCGCTTGAGATCATACTGAATTTACAGGGGACATGCTTAGATAAATAATGTCACACAACTGTTTCAATCTGTATCGGCTTTAGTACTATTTGATTACAGTACCCACATCATATAAAGATAAAAAGCCATATGACTTCATTGAGACTTGGTTAGTTCTGTCTTTATCGTAAGAGCCTGGTCTCCTGTTACGGGTCAGTAAAGGGTCATAGAGATAAATTTATTGTTGTTTGTGCGGCTATGCCTTATCTCCTGCCCTAAAAGCTAACCAGTGAAGAAGCACGACAATCGGCTCTGCCTTAATATACCATGCTCCATGCTGACCGGCTTTCCCGAAATCATTATCCCCTTTCGCCTCACCCCGATTATACTCAAAATGCAGATCTAATGAATTTGTGTCTACAAGTCAATAACCCGCGATGGAAAAGTTTATCTTCCCTGCTGTATATTTATTTGAATGCCCTTATATTCATGATTCTATTTGTCATTTGTTAGTCAAGTTTGGCGTAAGGTATATACCAGAGGTTTGATAGCGGCGGCTATTAAATATATTCCCTACATTTTTATTGTTATTGTCCGGTTCTTTAAGTACCGTAATATATATTGCATGTGATTTGTCGGTAGATAGCTTTACCACAAGGTATAATTTATCAAACAACAGGATGAGAAGGGAGCAGGCATTAACATTTAGGCTTATTTTCACGTTCCGCCATATTTAATGATATCATCAAATGATTTGCTGATATCAGCAAATCACTCGATTTGATGATATCATCAAATGATTTGCTGATATCATCAAATGATTTGCTGATATCATCAAACCATTTGGTGATATCATCAAATCATTTGGTGATATCAGCAAATCGACTGATTTGGTGATATCAGCAAATCGACTGATTTGGTGATATCAGCAAATCGACTGATTTGGTGATATCAGCAAATCATTTGATGATATCAGCAAATCATTTGATGATATCATCAAATCATTTGAAGATATCAGCAAATATTTAATGATATCAGCAAATGCCGAATAAAAAGTAAAACGGCTTGCCATAGCTCTCCGTGATCGCATCACCAGTGGCTTTCGTCTCCCCGAGCTCATGTTCACTGGGTCTGACCCTCCAGGGTGCCTCTTTAGTGGAACCTTGTCGCCGAAACCGTAGAGATGGGGCATTATCAAACGTTGGTGCTGTCTTAACCGACTGGGTCGTTTGAAGAGTTGACCACAATCGTTACATTGTTCCGTCGCGCCCTCGTGGAGTAAGCGTTCGTGGCACAGTAAATGATCCTCCCGATTGAATGACCGTGCGCAAGTTATACAAGTATACCGTGCATCGTTGTGGGTGGAGGCCTCGTCGCGTCGTAACTTATCTAGACGAGTAAACTGCTTCTGGCAAGTTGTGCATGAGAACATATCGACTGTGGATCTGGAAATGCTGAACATTCCCACCTACCGCCACTTTTATGAGCCCGCAGCCCACAATAACTCTCCTACGTTATTCCCACCAATCAGCGCATCGCTGTCCTGTACACTCGGGTGCACACTTGCGACATGTCTAGGCCTATACACCATAGAGATATGCGAGCTGGGGAAGTAACCAATCAGTGCCGCCATAAGGCATTCACGATGTACACACCGTAGCATGTAAAAACTTGTAACAACATGTATTATACCATATCTGTCCGGAATTATACCATATCTGTGCTGTATTATACCATACCTGTCCTGTGTTATACAATATCTATCTTGTGTTATACAATATCTGTCCTGTATTGTACCATATATGTCCTGTATTATACAATATATGTTCTGTATTATACCAAATCTGTGCTGTATTATACAGTATCTGTCCTGTATTATACCAAATCTGTGCTGTATTATACCATAAAAGTCCTGTATTGTACCATACATGTCCTGTATTATACAATATATGTCCTCTATTATACCATATCTGTCCTGCAGTATACCATATCTGTGCTTTGTTTACAATATTTGTCATGTATTATACAATATCTGTTCTGTATTATATCATATCTGTCCTGTGTTATACAAATTATATCTGTCCTGTGTTATACAATATGTCCTGTATTGTACCATATCTGTCCTGTATTATACAATATATGTCCTGTTTTATACCAAATGCGGGACACGTGTTCATTCCTACATGTACAGACATCACCACCACCACCACCTCCACCGAGCGTTGACGCCCGTCAACGCCCGGTCGTGGTGGTAGATCCCGTGGTTCGGAGTTCGGAGCTCAGAGATCGGAAGTGGCGTCATCGTACGCATGTGTGTGTGTGTGTGTGTGTGTGTGTGGGTAGTGGATTTTACATCCGGGACCTTGTCAACATCCGGGTTTCCTAGTGGGTTTTCCCGTCGTTCCTCCGTCTTCCATCCGGGTACTGTGGTTTTACATCCGGGTCCTCATTTTACACACGGGGTTTTCCATGTTTACTGTCACGTGACGGGAAATGACCTTTAACCACTGACATGGTGTAAAGGCTAAATTGACTCGACCATTGTCAGGCTAAGGTGGTTCTTATTGACCTACTTCCGACAGGGGGCGCCACCTGTTTTGTGACAACTTCCGGTTCCGGTCACGTGACCGGAAGTGACCTTTGACCCCAGCGCATGCGATACCGGATATTAACAATGATGCGCCGAGATCAAAGGTCACTTCCGGTCACGTGACCGGAACCGGAAGTTGTCACAAAACAGATGGCGCCCACTGTCGGAAGTAGGCCAATAAGAATCAATTTAGCCTGTCAATGGTCAAAAGAGTCAATTTAGCCTTTACATCATGTCATTGGTTAAAGGTCATTTCCGGTCACGTGACAGTAAACATGGAAAACCCCGGATGTAAGATGAGGACCCGGATGTAAAACCACAGTACCGGGATGGAAGACGGAGGAACGACGGGAAAAATCAACTGGGAAACCCGGATGTTGACAAGGTCCTGGATGTAAAATCCACTGCCCACACAAACACACACATACGTACGATGACGTCACTTCCGAGCTCTGAGCTCCGAACTCCGCCCCACCGGAGCTACCACCACCGGGCGTTGGCGGGCGTCAACGCTCGGTGGTGGTGGTGGTGGTGGTGGTGGTGGCGTCTGTACATGTAGGAATGAACACGTGTCCCACATTTGGTATAAAACAGAACATATATTGTATAATACTGGACAGATATGGTACAATACAGGACAGATATTGTATAACACAGGACAGATATTGTATAACACAGGGCAGATATGGTATAATACAGGACAGATATTGTATAATACATGACAAATATTGAAAACACAGGACAAATATGGCATAATACAGCACAGATATGGTATAATGCAGGACAGATATGGTATAATAGAGGACATATATTGTATAATACAGGGAGGGAGGGAGGGAATTTGGCTTAATGTCACACTCAAGTTTGTTTCACTCATATGGTGACAGTCAGTTTGGTTGGTGGAGGAAGCCGGAGTACCCGGAGAGAACCACCGCTCTTCGGCAAGTAACTGACAAACTTTCACACATGGACCAGCTGGGCTCGAACCCGTGCCGCTTCAGCGGTGTGAGGCTAGCGGTCACCAGCGAAGCGCCTTAGACCACTCGGCCACCGAGGGCCCTTGTATAATACAGGACATATATGGTACAATACAGGACAGATAAGGTATAATACAGCACAGATTTGGTATAATACAGGACAGATAATGTATAATACAGCACATATTTGGTATAATACAGAACATACATTGTATGATACAGGACATATATGGTACAATACAGGACAGATATTGTATAACATGTCGTGAATGCCTTATGGCGGCACTGATTGGTTACTCCCCCAGCTCGCATATCTCTATGGTGTATAGGGCTAGACATGTCACAAGTGCGCACCCGAGTGTACAGGACAGCGATGCACTGATTGGTGGGAAGAACAACGTAGGAGAGTTCTTGTGGGCTGCGGGCTTATAAAAGTGGCGGTAGGTGGAAATGTTCAGCATTTCCAGATCCACAGCCGATATGTTCTCTTGCACAACTTGCCAGAAGCAGTTTACTCGTCTAGATAAGTTACGACGCGACGAGGCCTCCATCCACAACGATGCACGGTATACTTGTATAACTTGCGCACGGTCATTCAATCCGGAGGATCATTTACTGCGCCACGAACGTTTACTCCAGGAGGGCGCGACGGAACAATGTAACGATTGTGGTCAACTCTTCAAACGACCCAGTCAGTTAAGACAGCACCAACGTTTGATTCATGCCCCGTTTCTACGGTTTGGGCGACAACTTCCCACTAAAGAGCACCCAGGAGGGTCAGACCCAGTGAAGATGAGCCCGGGGAGACGAATGCCACTGGTGATGCGATCACGGAGAGCCCGCCTATACCCACAGTTCAGAAGAGCCTAGATATCCAGCCGGTCCCTAGCATTACTATTCATAGTCATACGCCTGACGACATCGAACATTTTCTGGACGAGCCCATAAATGTCCCTAGCGATCTGTTACACGAAGACCATCCAGTGTGTGACATCTATCGGCGCCATTGGCCCATGATACGGCACAGTTTCGACCGTCCTCGGCCTATTCAAGATATCTACAATTTCCGACTGACCGACCTCGCCCGTCTACGCAGCTACGTGTAAGCCATCTTCAATGACCAAGCTACGGCCTTCAAATTAAATGTCGCTTTCGGGTACATCTTACGCCATAAGATGACGGATCAACTGCGCTATTTCTATTCCAGTGCCAACAACCAAGTGTACGACCATCCTTTCACCATTACCAATCGTGCGTCACTGGAGACGATGCTGGACCAAGTGGACCAATTGGATTACAAGCGTCTAGTCCGTCATTCATAATTCAGCCGTCGTCCATTAGAGAATATCCGCGTCCATAATCCAAAGACCTATTCCATATTCCATATAACAGTATTAGCACCAAATTCAAAAAGACAATCTTAGTATACATAAACATATGCTTGTTTCCTGCAAGAGAGAAGCGGTCAACAGTTTTCAATGATGCCGGCAAGACATCATGATGTTCCAAAAATATCAAACCCGTATCGCTGATCAGTATTCTTAATCCATGATATTCGTTGTAAAGTCGTCATCTAAAGAATGATGTATCTCAGTCACGCTTTGATTGTGACTGTTCATATGAATACCATGGGGATCTTGAAGTACATGGGTTCATACGGCCCCTAGTCTTGGAATGGGTCCAACAGTAACGCCCCAACACCCAATGGGTCGTATAGAGTTTGACCTATGTCACGTTTTTCGTTACCAAGCTGACCGACCACCCCATAGGATGAATGTATTCACCCATGCACTGATAGATACTGCGCAAATAACTATTTGAGGATATGTTGCCACAACGTTATCCTGTCCTGTCCGACGACGATTAGAACAAAAACGGATGACAGCGAACATGGCCGAAGATGGAACTTATTGAAATGGAGACTTCTGATTGGACAAGACCAGCCGAGAATATATCTAACGGGCAAGAACAAATATGACAGATGCAGCGCCAAATGGCGGCCTCTGATTGGACAAGAGGCTACTTGTATTGTAAATATACCCAACGCGGCTCCCCCAGCTTAGGTATGATGTACTGGAGGGGATAATAAAATGACTGACCTGTCATCCTTGTTGTTGTTGTTGTTCTCTCACCGGTCTACATTATGCGACATTGTACAGAGTGCATGCTCATTGAGAGAGAGAGAGAGAGAATTAAGATTTAACGTCGCATTCCGCAATATTTCAGCTATATAGCGATATGGACAGAGAGTATGTACATGGACTTGAACAGAGTATGTATACATGGACGTGAACAGAGTACATGTAGAATGACATGCACAGAGTACATTTACATGGACAAGGAACATGTACACAAGTGCATGTACATGGACAGGGTACATATGGATAGATTACATGAACATGTACAGTGTAAAACAATAGCCAATTCCGTTTTACCGTCCATTATCTGAGCAGTTGGAGGACGGAAAGCTAACATTTATTTCTTAAATATAGGGAAGATATTGTCTAATACAGGACGGATATGGTTAATACAGGACAGATATGGTATAATACAGCACAGATTCGATATAATACTGGACAGATATGGTAAAATACACGACAGATGTGGTATAATACAGCACAGATATGGTATAATACAGGACAGATATGGTATAATACTAGACAGATATGGTATAATACAGAAATATATTGTATAGTACAGAACATATATGTTACAATACAGGACAGATATGGTTTAATGCAGGACAGATATGGTATAATACAGGACAGATATGGTATAATACAGGACAGGTATTGTATAATACAGCACGGATATGGTATAATACAGGACAGGTATGGTATAATACAGGACAGATACTGTATAATACAGCACAGATATGGTATAATGCGGGACAAATATGGTATAATTTAGAACAAATATTGTATAATACAGAACATATGTGGTACAATACAGGACAGATATGGTATAATACAGCACAGATTTGGTAGAATACAGGACAGATGCTGTATAATACAGCACAGATTTGGTATAAAACAGAACATATATTGTATAATACCGGACATGGTACAATACAGGAAAGGTATTGTATAACACAGGACAGATATGGTATAATACAGGATATATATGGTATAATACATGACAAATATTGTAAACACAGGACAGATATGGTATAATACAGCACATATGGTATAATGCAGGACAGATATGGTGTAATAGAGGACATATATTGTATAATACAGGACATATATGGTACAATACAGGACATATGGTGTAAAAATACAAGCGTCTAGTCCGTCATTCGTAATTCAGCCGTCGTCCATTAAAGAATATCCGCGTCCATAATCCAAAGACCTATTCCATATCCATATAGCAGTATTAGCACCAAATTCAAAAAAGACAATCATAGTATATATAAACATAGGCTAGTTTCCTGCAAGAGAGAAGCGGTCAACAGTTTTCAATGATGCCGACAAGACATCATGATGTTCCAAAAATATAAAATCCGTATCGCTGAACAGTATTCTTAATCCATAATAATCGTTCTTAAGTCGTTATCTAGAGAATGGTGAGAATGGTGTAACACAGGACAGATATTGTATAATACAGGACAGATATTGCATAACACAACACAGATACTGTATAATACAGGACAGATCTGGTATAAAACAGAACATATATTGTATAATACAGGACATATATGGTACAATATAGGACAGATATGGTATAACACAGGACAGATATTGTATAACACAGGACAGATATTGTATAATACAGCACAGATATGGTATAATTCAGGAGAGATATGGCATAACACAGCACAGATTTTTGATAATGCAGGACAGGTATGGTATAATACAGCAAAGATATGGTATAATGCACAACTCACAGGACGCATTCGGACCAAGGATGGTCCATCTCTACACCAAATACCTTCCTTCATTGCCCCAAAATGCCCACTTTCGCTACTACTCGTACTGATGACGTCATCAATGACGTCACAGATGCTGTGGACATCCCGGAAATCGTGGTCTCCACCCCGAAGGCTACAAGATGACACCCCACACGACGCATTCCGACCGAGGATGGTCCGTCTCTACACCAAACACACCTCCACGCACCCCCAAAATGACCACTTTACTTACTGCACCAAACTGCGCATGCGCAGATTGACGCGACTTGCAATAAAAAACACGCCATTCTGACTACCCCACAAAAGCTTCACTTTGACACCTCCCACGACCGATTTGGACCAATAGTGGTCCATGTCTACCCCAAACACACCCCCACGTACCCCCAAAATGCCTGCTTTCTATACTACGGCCAGACTGCGCATGCGCAGAATATTGAGAACGGACGATCCATTAGTCCAGTCGGATGCTTCTCCACGAGAGCTTCAAAATAAGACCTCATGCGACACCATCGGACCATCAGAGACTCACCTAGACCCCAAAAGGTCCACCCAGCACTATTTACCCACTACGCATGCGCGCAGTAACTTTTTTAAAAAATGTCACCGCTTAGCTTCGGGACTCCGCCCATCGTGTTCTACGTTGTGAGACGAGAAAAACAAGACCAAACAAACCATCCCGCAATGAACATGTGTGAATTTCCCAGTATGGACCTATCCCCCTGAGCCAGTATGGGCCTATGGGCCTATCCAGACCTCCGTGAACTTTTCGAAAATTTTCATCGCTTAGCTCCGGGACCCTTCGCATCGTGTTTTTCGTGGTGAGACGTGTAAAATATAAAAAAAATGACCAACCCCCTCCCCTAAATACCTCATAGATGCAAATGTGCGAATCAGGTCCCTATTGTAGAGGTAAAGTCCGTGTTCCGCATTTTATATTTTTTCTGGAGAAACTTTTACATGCACCCACCCATGACTTAATAGGCATGCCCAGATAAGCCCGGGGGACCGATATTAGCCCATTTGGATATGGTTGATAGGGGTTTTCCCTATTTTAGGGGTAAAGTCCGTGTTCTGCTTTTCATGTTTTTTTTTCTGGAGAAACTTTTGCATACACCCACCCATTACTTGATAGGCAGGCCCCGATAAGCCCGGTGGACCGATATTAGCCCTTTCGGACATGGTTGATAGGGGTTTTCCCCTATTGTAGGGGTAAAGTCCGTGTTCCACTTTTTATATTTTTTCTGGAGAAACTTTTACATGCACCCACTCCTCATGCCGTGATGTCGAAACGGCGTCCCCACAGCAAGCGAAGCCGCCATTTTTGTTTGCTGATTTTTTTGCGAAGATGTACTGGACAATAAACGCTCGATTCTGGGTCGCACGGATGCTTGACTGCTAATAACATGGTACAACATCTATAGATTATGTTTATTACTATAAGTCTTCCTTCCCATGGTTTCAGGTATTTTTTCGACTCTCCCCGCTCCAAGGTCACGCCCGATAGAGTCACACCGAAAGTGAGGTCACACATGACGTCATTCGGATGTTGAAAAGGTCCCGGATGTTAAAGGTCAGTACATTCCTCGTATAGATTAACATTGGTTGACAACATTGGTCACTTGGTTGACAAGGGACTACTTTCTGTCCGCGGAAGCTTCTCCCCGCGGCTCTATCACCGCCGACCGCATCACCGCGGAGGAATACGTAACTCAGGTTAGTATATGCATCCCTATCATTCACCCGACCTGCGCATGTGCCGGAACTATAGTGCACTTGACCTCTTGATCACGTGATCTCCCCGTGACCTCCCCGTGACCTCCTCGAAAGTAGGTCAATGGATATTAATAAGGGTTATATATACTACTCATCACTTCTAATATCGCTTTTAATATATCTTCTTGATTTGAAAATTGAAGGTAGATTCATATGTCAAGATGTAGTGGAGGGGGGAGGGGTGCATCACATCTGCGTTTAGTATCAAACGGCATTATTCACCAATCATCTCATTGCAGTAGCATTGGTCACTGAGTTACTCCATATGTAAAATAAGCAGTTATTGGATTGGTTATCTGTGCGTTTCTGTACTTTCTCAAATGAATGTCTATAGCCTCATACACCTTGACCTAATACATGATCATGTACGAAGTTCAAATAAGTATTGTACTTCAACAGTTTCGTTGTTTACACAAGTTAACATATCTATCATACAGATATCTGCCACGTGATAGTTCTAGTTAGCCGACCTACTTCTACAGTTACAAATAGAAAACCCTCGAATATCGTTGTTAGAGTGTTTGGTATGTATCTTATTCGAACTGTGGAGAGGGTCCCCGAAAAGCGGTGCCTATGAAACAACTGGACAGTTCTGAATTGAAATCGTCTCATGACAAGGCATGCTGCTTCCTTGAGGGAGGTAAGACATGTGGTTGTCACCTGATAAAACCTTATACTAGTATATCATTATCAATATAGTGTTTGTATGTGATCAGACGGTTGAGTATATATTTTATTTATGGTTTGTATATCATTGGTCCGATCAAAATAACGTTTCAGAATGAAAATTCTGCTTGCAACGATTTTGATCGTTCCGGTTCTGTCGACGCTAAGGCAACGGTTCGATGGGTAAGTAGGCGTCTTATGCCCCTGCTGTGCAAAGGCTCGGAACAACATATTTAGCGTTTGTGTTGTTGTATTATTATGAGAAGCACACATATATTTCGTTTATTCAAAAAAAGCATAGATATTTTCTCATACCCTAGAATCACGGCATAAAATCGATGGTGTACCAATAGGGATAATCGCCCGCTCTTGGGGGGTATAAAAGGCTCCACTCGGAGTCATCTATCTGTCTGCCTGGCCGTGCTTTGTGGTTCTGGGTAAAGTCTCAAACTATTATTCTATAACACTTGTGTCAATAACATCGAGCTAACCGTGCATTTATTACACGTTTGGTTTAAATAGTTTATTTGACGACAGGAGCAAGGTTATGTGAAATATGTGTCAAGTGCAGGTGTTCATTAGGAGATTCCATTTCACAAGTCGGTTGATTTAACAATCGATGAAAGATGAAATTTCTTTCTCGAGTTTAACTGTTGTTTCCATCGTGAAATTGATTAACAAAGCGACACAAATAGGCATATATCCACGTAATTTTCCAACAGCTGACTCAGCTGACAAAATCACTCTTCATTTGAAAGACCACATGTCAGAGTTTACCATATTATTTCAACCTTTCATTATAATCTTTGTTGATAATCAATTTGAATAGAAATAATGTTTTCATAGGCGTGCGCAATGGTTATTTTACGCACAGTCAGTACTTGCGGGTGAGCCAGGGATGTTTATGTAACACATGGTGATCAATGGATCAAGTTATTACATTCTGCAAAATTTTTAACAAGTATGATTCAGACTGGGTTATAAGTCTTAAATTGAAGAAAATCTCCCCTCGGTAGTTTTTGTTCGTTTTCTCTGTTTGTTGTTTTTCTTTTTTTTTTTTTTTTTTTTTTACCACGTTTTGCAGATTGGCCATCTAATAACTCCTTTGCTATTGAGCCTAAAGTTATGAAATTTGGGACAAAAAGCTGAACATACGTAGAACTAAATAAGCGTGCCCCATTCCCTCTAAGTTTGCCTTTGTTTCAAAGTTATATCTGCATGGTTGAAGAAGTCGCGTTTTTCGTTGTTGTTGTTTATGTTTGTTATTTGTTTTTGTTTTTTTGAATTATTGAACTGTAATAAAATCATTTCCAGGATAATATTAAAAAAAGGGGTTTACGCTTATTTTGTTTGAAAAGTATATTGTTATAATCTGAAAGTTCAAATACTTTTGATGTATTCAGTGGGAGTTATTACTTGAAGGCTAAAGTTTCAAAAACCTCTCCACTTAAGTTCAAATAATTCAGATGTAGTAAACAGGATAACAAATTGTCACTATATTCTAATTCCCTGAATGAATAGCCTTCAGAAAATATATAACCCGGTTTGGTTAGTTTATTTATTGTAATTTAATTAGCAAAAACGGAGAAAGTGTCAAAAATCTCATCGCTAGATATCCTGTATGGAACCTCAAGGCAATGAATAAATCCTTGAAGTCCATAATTACGTCTTGAACTACACTCTAGTCCCGGACACCTTTAGCTAGGTAGCCGATTGAAGTCCTTTTAATTCATAAAAACATGATTGAGGTCGTCGATGTTCTGGATCAAATATGTCATCGGAAAAAAGTTGTCTTTGTATACTAGTCTAGAACCAGAACGCCAACAGTGCGAGACTTACAGCCCCGGTCCCGTTTTTTGCTTTTTGTCCCTAGTCATGAAGTATGGCGTACAGTGCCAAAGACACAGAAACAATTGGAGGCCTTGAGAACCCTATGGAGTGATGCTTATGCCTTCAAGGTAAGGTTCATAATCTAAATGACAGTTCAACTGACATTCATTAAAAATATTATTAATGCGAAAACGTAACTGATTGATAGTATTCGTCAGATCTGTAGAAATTTGAATTAATCGTGAATTTTCTGAAGAGGCCTGATCCATTGTTCATTTCCGCACTTGTATTTGAACGCTCTCTGCATGTAAATTAGTGGACGATAAACAACTGATTCCTTTTCTTCCAGTCCTTATTTGTTCACCGATACCACGAGAGCTATTGAGAGAGCTGAGAGCTGAATTGATTTTAATACAAAACCTGATATTTTTCATGGAAATTTTTTATCATGATGAATGGTTCTCTTAATATTTAAAAGCAAATAATTGTAAAATATACGTTTCCTCTTGGCCTGATTAATAGTACCGTGTACTTAATAACTTGGTGACGTTGCGTTTCCAGTAACAGTATTTTAAATATGTGGATTTCAAGCTCGACTTCTGGAAAGATCCCGTGTCCACCGAACGTCCGGTCGTTTTCCGAGTTCCACCGGAGAGAAGGACTGAGATTCAAACCATTCTCCACTTCATTGGACTCAAAAGGGAAGTCGTCATTTCAAACGTCCAAAACTTGGTTGATAAGGAGCGGATCACGAACAGACTCCGTGCCAAGGGCGAGGCATTTGATTATGGCAAATATCACCCACTGGAAGAGGTCAGTGGCCGAATTTTTAACTGGACGAATCTAACGTGAAGGATCTATCACTTTTTTTTGCATAACTCTATACGATCTTGTCAGTGAAATATGACAAAGACATCTGTATATTCAGTCTTTTTAGTGATGGATTACGAATCAACAGTGCTCATTATAAGTCAAACCCATAACTGAATTCGGTTGCTGGTATTTTTTCTGTTTTATACTTTATCCCACAAGTTTAATTTATCATTTTGTTTTATTCAGGTATACTCATGGATACAAGAAATGGCGGACACATATCCAAATCTCGTCACGCTCTTCAACGTCACACTGTCTTATGAGGGGAGTCCTCTGACGGCAATCAAGGTATGAACTTTCCTTAGCCAAAAACTCGGTTAATCGACCGTGAATTCCACTCCAATCTCCATCTCTTCGTCTAATCTCAGTAAACTCAGATATAGTATCACGGAATATTATATCTTAGACCAGGGCTATATAAATCCCGTGCGAAGTTCAAACTACATGTGTTAGCCAATCAGGTGACTAGCTGGATGAAACCACTTCAAACCGACGCTTCTTGGAATTACGCACAGGAGAACGAAGGCCAATATAGTAAACAGTATAAATAGAGACACATTATCAAAATAAGGCATCATGCCCAGATATAGTGCGTGGTTAACGTAAACTGACTTCAAAGGCTTCAAAATATCAAAAGACCGACACGTGAAAATTTGCTCATATCTGTGGACTAAACGCCAGTCTATGTCAAATGGAAAAGGCAGAATTTGTTGTGATTATGGAATCCCATAGAATATCGACAAAATTTCACAAGCATTCTTCATAGCGTCACCTCTAGATGTTATTTCCCTGATATACCATCTCGGTTTACCTAGATTGGAATTTGTCGTGATTGGTTTCTTATGGGATCTCGTAGAATATCGTTCACTGAGAAGGAAGGGAGAACTTGATACTTTTTCTCGGGTATCCAACCACGGAAGTCGTAAAATTGCGAACATATGACTTTTTTACTTGAAATGGTGGATTGTCCAAGTGTACAGACATATAGGGATCAAGTGTCATAAAGCTGTGTTTAGAACATTGACTATTCGATGGATGTGAACAGTCTTAATGGAAGTCCATATCAGTCCAGTGTTCCTCGTTTCAGATTTCAAGTAAGAATGGCACCGGACCAAGGTTTGGCTTTTGGTTCAACGGGGGCATACATGCACGGGAATGGATCTCGCCAGCCACTAATATTTACATGGTGTCACAGGTAAGGTTTTCAAAGTCGCAGGAAATTTAAATACCTACTTTGATATTTTTCGCTCAGCAACCGTTCTGAAGATTACTTTCAATGTTATACTTTGTTTGCAGCTTTCAATGTTCGACCATTCGCACTCTTTAAATCAGCAGATTCCCCTGAGTGTAATTTCCAAACTAATTGTCCGTCGGTAAAGTGCACATGCAGTTTGTGTGATTATTGTGTGCATGCAGACAGATTTCTAGAGAGAATTCAGAATCTTGATTTAAATATTGATATAAATTATCAATTCTATGTACCGTTTTTTGTGAATTCTCTCTTTGAATTTGACCACCCAACACTACTTAAATTTACAATGGAAATGACATCAAATTCGTCAACCTTTTTTGAAATTTCCAGACTCTCGTATGTCTTCTACACTACAGAACGTTTACGGAGAGCAACGATTTGAAGAATCTGTAACTCTATTACGTGTATCTTATTGTGGACCACTAGCTTTCATGGTCTTTTTTTCTTCTTGAACTGAAGTTCATATACTAGTACTTATAATAGCAAGCTAAAACTTATTACAGCTAAATTACCTTATATAACCAGTGGTATAAATATGTGTGAATCTCTATTAGTCATAGATGGTGTTTATGTCTGTCGACCTTTCAGCTTCTCGCCCAGTACGGAAAAGATCCGGATATTACCCAAGTGGTTGACGCATTTGATTGGTACATACTTCCGGTCTTCAACGTGGATGGTTACAACTACACGTGGACAACTGTAGGTGATATTCAGAAACAAAGAAGTCCATTTAAAAATAAAATGTCCAGTATAGTATCTAGATGAGTAGTGAGTGGGTTAGTACGGAAAACTGAATATTCATAAGCTAATCTCCACGAAGGACATCACACCTGGTGATGCGTCATTTCCAGTATTTCGTTACATAAATATGTAACCATCAGCTAGCCCATCGGGTGTTTGTGTGACCGTATTATAACCGCAGTGGCCATGGATACGGTCTCCGGACAACAACTTGCGATTGCTACGAGTACCGCACTAATTCTCTGGACCTCAAAACTTTTCTGAGCAAATTTAAATTTTAAGTATGTTACTACGGTCATGGCAGAAATATGCAGACTGAATATGTGTAGGCCAAGCTTTGAACACGAAATCCCCCATCACCGCAAGTGAATGACAGAAGGTGCTTAATCATTTCTTATATTTGCAATATCCTCGATAACCTAGTATATAGCCAGTTCACGCTGCAGTTATCACCAAACGCTATTAGTCTGAGTAGTTTTCAGACCACCGGGTTAGCTTAATTCGGTTCACAGCTTTTGGCGTGTTTGTGCGCATGCATATTCATACTTTGGCGTATCCATAGCCTTGAGAAAGGAGATACGTACTCCTATCTGTAGCAACTATGTATTTAATGCAACAGCTCAAGGTACACATTTTATATTGTACCCTTTGATAGTCAAATAAGATAACTTATATAAAACAGTAGCAATGGCTATATAAGGATCTTATTTGATTGCGTCATATTTTTAATGTATCTACCAGCTATACATTGGTTTATAGGACAGAATGTGGCGAAAAACCCGCTCTAAACAGGCGGACAACTGTTTCGGCGTGGATCCGAACCGGAACTGGGACTGGCATTGGTGTGGTAAGTATATATAGATCTGGACTATTCACTAAGTATCTCATTTCAAGGTCCGGTGAGTATTATTGAGGACAGTTTTAATGCTGGAGAATCTGCAACTCATAACCATCCGTTTGTGTGCTTCGTACTGTAAAATACACCCTCTGATTGGCTTGGGCCGGAAAACGGTCACCAAACAGAACGGAGGGTCCCACGATATCACAGTTGAACAGGACGGTGCACATGTAACACGTGCTCTTACGAGTAGTTAAGTATCTAACTTGCTTATTCTTCTGTATAAAATGACGCCCTTTAAATAAGCATTGGTCTTATTCTTTTTGTTCCCGCGTTGATTCGGACCGGCGCTTTATACTAGTCATCCAATCATTGTGCAGGAACTCCTGGACGTTAGAGGCGCGTTATACTAGTCATCCAATCATTGTGCTCTATCTCTGGACGCTAGAGGCGCGTTATACTAGTCATCCAATCATTGTGCTCTATCTCCCGGTCACTAGAGGCACGTTATTCTAGTCATCCAATCATTGTGCTCTATCTCCTGGCCACTAGAGGCGCGTTATACTAGTCATACTACCATTGTGCGCTACCCCCCGGCCGTTAGGTGCGCGTTATACTAGCCGTCCAATCATAGTGGTCTACCTCCTAGCCGCTAGTGGCACGTTATATTAGACATCCAATCATTGAGCTCTATCTCCTGGCCGCTAGAGGCGCGTTATTCTAGTCATCCAATCATTGCGCTTTGTCTTCTAGCCGCTAGAGACGCATTATACTAGTCATTTAATCATAATGCTCTACCTCCTGGCCACTAGAGGCGCGATATACTAGTCATCCAGTCATTGTGCTCTACCTTCTGGCCGCTAGAGGAGCATATTACTAGTCATTTAATTATTGTGCTCTACCTTCTGGCCAATAGAGGCGCGTTATACTAATCATCTAATCATTGTGCTCTACCTCCTGGCCGCTAGAGGCGCGCTATACTAGTCATCCAATCATGTGCTTTACCTCCTGGCTGCTAGAGGCGCGTTATACTAGTCATTCAATCATAGTGCTCTACCTCCTGATCGCCAGAGGCGTGTTATACTTGTCATTCAATCATTGTGCTCCATCTTCTGGCCGCTAGAGGCACGTTATATTAGTCATCCAATGATTATGCTCTATCTCCTGGCCGATAGAGGCGCGTTATTCTAGTCATCCAATCATTGTGCTCTTTCTCCTGGCCGCTAGAGGCGCATTATACTAGCCATTTGTTTATAGTGCTCTACCTCCTGGCCACTAGGGGCGCGTTATACTAGTTATCTAAATATTGTGCTCTACCTCTTGGCCGCTAGAGGCGCGTTATACTAATCATCCAATCATTGTGCTCTATCTTCTGGCCGCTAGAGGCGCGTTATTCTAGTCACCCAATCATTGTGCTCTGTCTCCTGGTCGCTAGAGGCGCGTTATACTAGTCATTTAATCAGATTGCTCTACATTCTGACCGCATTATACTAGTCATCCAACCATTGTGCGCCATCTTTTGGCCGATAGAGGCATGTTATATTAGTCATCCAATGATTATGCTCTACCTCCTGGCCACTAGAGGCGCGAAAAAAACTAGTCATCCAATCATTGTGTTCTATCTCCTGGCCGCTAGAGGCGCGTTATACTAGTCGTTCGAGCATAGTGTTCTACCTCCTGGCCACTAGAAGCGCGTTATAATAGTCGTCCAATCATTGTGTTCTACCTCCTGGGCGCTAGAGGCGCGTTATACCAGTCATCCAGTCATTGTGCTCTACATCCTGGCCGATAGAGGCGCGTTATATTAGGGGAAGAGAGAGAGGAAGAAAGAGAGAATTATGGTTTAACAGCCATCCAATTATAGTGCTTTACCTCCTGACCGCTAGGCGCGTTATACTAGTCATCCAATGATAGTGTGTGATATTCCACCCGCAAAAGATCTTTACCTTTCGTCTGGCACTATCCACTCTACGAACACATTCTGATCGCCCTTTTATAGTGCTTTACCTCCTGACCGCTAGAGGCGCGTTATACTAGTCACCAAATAATAGCGTATGATATTCCACCCGCTAAAGAACTTTCCATTTCGTGGCCGCTAGAGGCGCGTTATACTAGTCATCCAATCAATGTGCTCTACCTCCTGATCGCTAGTAGCGCTTTATATTAGAGGGAGAGAGTGAGAGAGAGAGAGAGGAAGAAAGAGAGAATTAAGGGTTAATAGTCATCCAATTATAGTGCTTTACCTCCTGGCCGCTAGAGGCGCGTTATACTAGTCATCCAATCATAGTGTGTGATATTCCACCCGCAAAAGTTCTTTACCTTTCGTCTGGCACTACCCACTCTACGAACAAATTCTGATCGCCCTTTTCAATTACTATTTTGAACAGAGGAGGGTGCCAGCAAGAACCCCTGCTCTGATACTTACTGTGGACCATCCGCCTTCTCTGAGGTGGAAGTGAGAGAGGTATCCAGGTTTCTAGGCAGGACCTCCATGAAAGCTTATATAGACTTTCACAGCTATTCACAGTTATGGATGACACCATGGGGATGGACAAAACAGCTTCCTCCAGATTTCAATATCCAGGTGTGTTAATGTTGATGAAATTATTTCGTGTTGTCCGTACATCAAACAGATTGAAAACCATCTGTTCGCTGAATCACTGATTTACTTCATTAACATGAAAAATTTGTGATATCACTCCGAACTTATATTGGGGTTACCTTTCTGTGACCCCGTAACTATAATTTACAGAGAACCACGTTGGAAAGTGAGTTTAGGTACCTTGTCACCTTATCATTTAACTGAGCTCTGATACACAGACATAGACATAGTTTTGAAGATATGGCGCAATATTGAAAAATCCGTTCTGTTAAATTGATGGGAATTATGTTACAATATATTAGATAATCTGTATTATTGTACAGAATGATTCTATTCAGTGTAACAGAATATCTCAAGACATATTCTCAACCAACTCAATGGGGTTTTAAGAGCACGTACTGCTAAGTGATGCTTGTTTGCTCACGAACTCTCTAGCCAGCCCTTTCTCTAGTGACCATGACTCAATGTTCAATAATACTACGGAAACTGTTCGTAATGGCTTAAAAAACCTAATGGTTTATTCCGTATTCCTGGATTTTTTTTGTACAGGATGCGTCATCAAAAGTGGCAGTAGAAGCGTTGGCGTCAGTGTTTGGAACCAAATATGAGCATGGAAGCATTGCTAACACTATTTGTAAGTACATTGATCTGGTTTCATGCCATAGTTTCAGACATTACGATGCCAAAAGCTTGCTGTTTCTGGTTGTATGACCGGTGTCGGGAGAGGGGGAGCGAAAATCCTAATGCCACAAATCAACGGTATCAGAACCTACAAAATGTTAAATATGCAGATACATTTGAAATAAAATCAATATTTTTAGAATTGTTTAGGAATACATCTGTGTATATCGAACAAAAAAATACTTGTGATTTATACACCGCCCGTTAGGCCGTGGGATGCCACTGGTTTAAGTTCCGATACGGGGCACTGTTGTTGTTGTTAAGTCTGTAACATAATTGTCCTATTTCAGATATAGCCAGTGGAAGTAGTGCTGACTGGACTTACGGTGGAGCTAAAATCAAGTACTCGTACGGCGTGGAGCTAAGAGATAAAGGACAGTTCGGCTTTCTCTTGCCTGCCGATCAGATCATACCATCAGGAAAGGAGACCCTGACCGCACTTGTCGCTCTGGCAAAATTTATCGTAAATAACCCTTAGTTCGCATATTTAGTCGAATAAACTTGGGAATTCTTATTTTGATCTTTTCATTTTCTATCGATATGGTCGTTTGCCTATGATACAGCTAAATTCTCCAATTCACAATATATTATTTAGGCTGGAGGAAGCTGTTGAATATCTGTTATTTGTCTGTTTGATATTTCTACTTTTTTCTGCTAGAGAGAGACAGAGAGAGAGAGAGAGAGAGAGAGAATTAAGGTTTAATGTCGCGTTCAGCAATATTTCAGCTGTATCTTTATAGGGTAGTATTCTTCCCAATGGTACACTGTAAAATATTGCTGTAAATTGTACGGTAATTTACGGTAAAGGTGAGTGAGTGAGTGAATATGATTTAACGTCGCTCTTAACACTATTTCATTCATATCACGACGTTTGGTTCCTATTCCTTTTTACACCCGTGTACGCCACGGTTGCCGTAAGGTTTGATAGTGGCAGAGTTGCCAGTCATTTACCGTAAAATATACAGTAAATATTGCAAAAATACAGCCATTGATGTAATTCTTACATAGAGGATCTTACACGAGTTGAGTGGCTATTTAAAATGAAAGTTATGACACGAGTTGATTAAGTTTTATATGTTGCGAGCTTCAGCGAGCAACATATAAAACTTACTCAACGAGTGTCATAACTTTCATATTAAATTGCCACGAGTGTAAGATTCTGCTTATCGCATAACTATTAATAATCAAATATAAATTTCAAATGTGTATTGAATAAAAATAATACAAAGATGGTTTCCTACATGAGAGAAAGGGTCAACAGTTTACAATGATGCCAGCAAGACATGATGATGATCTTTACATAAATTACAAGCGTCTGGTCCGTCATTCATAATTCAGCCGTCGTCCATTAGAGAATATCCGCGTCTATAATCCAAAAAAATCCTAATCATCATCCAAATGGATTTCCTAGTCGTTTATGGACCAGGGGAAATGCAGTGCATCTGTCAATGTCGCTAGTCCAATGTTGAAGGAATGGGGCAGTTAAACTTGTAGCAATTTTGATGTTTTGTATATGGAAACATGTATATGCATACCCGACAAGCGTGGAACATAGTTAAACCAGTCCAAATGTCACAGATGTATTCAGTATGAACATTTTATAATTTTTCGAATCAGACATTAGGTGTCCATAAAATGACCGATGGGAAATAGTTGAAAATCGCCAAACATGCTTTGTAAATGAGTAAAAGATGGAGAGCATAAATATGAAAGAATTTTTTTCAGTTAACGCACAATATATTATCTTGTCTTATTCTCCGAGTATTTGTAGGCTCGGGGTCTTATGGTTTTTTAGTAACAACATCTTGAATTAGTGGATTTTGTCAATAGTTTATTGTTGCCCAAACACGGTTTTGGTCCTGGACTGGCTTCATATGTTTACAGAGAGAAAAGTGTGCTGTTTTCACCTCAAAATAGACGATTTTGCACAAATCCACTACTGCAAGCTGCTGTAAAACGACTATAAGACACAGGACCTACAAAATTCTCGGAGCCTAAGACAAGAAAATATACATTACAATAACTGAAAAAAATCCTTCATACGTGATATTTCATTTTGGCACTCCAAACCGCACCTCATGGGGGGCAAAATCTCATTAAACCGTGCCAGTTTCTTTGCCCAGATGACAACAATTGGGTCAACTATTACCTTTAAATGGAAAAAAATGAATTTGGTCCCTTTCTCTGTCCAAGTTCTGATTCGCAATACAGGTGTTGTCATTGTTTACATTTGAGAATGGTTATGATTTGGGCTACCAGTACTAATCGTCAATCGAAAATTATGAATTTTTAGTTTGATTAAATCTTTAAAAGGGAAAGATTAAACGATAGCCCCATAAAAAAACTAGGTAAAGAAATAGCTAATCATGATTGAATAAACAATGAAATGAAAAACATTGCTTTATAAGTTGGGGCAATTTATTGTACCGTTTATCCAGCTTGTCAGGGCGGTCCAGCCGTCCTCTTTGGCGAACAACATGTGTTATTAACATTAGCTGGGATATAGCAGCTACGTTTTCGGTATGAAGTTAACCACATTATATATAAATATTGATATAAGGTTATCGAGAACGATTCCAAAGTATAAATGTAACGGAATAAAGTTGGAGATTTAACAAAGACGGAATTTGGGGAAAATATGTCACTTTCGTAAAGTCTTTGCATGGACGTCTGGTGGATACAAATTGTTGTGTGTATGGCTTCTTAAATCCAATCTCTTGCAAGCTGCTGACCGTACCGTCCCCTTCCAGTTTGAAAAAAATGCATGTTTTCCTTCGAGTTTGGGAATATTGTGACTCTGACTTTTGATACACCTTTGATCATTAATGTTAATATTCCTAAACAATCCTTGACGATACATGTGAAGGATGGTCAAGAGGGACTGCAACGAGAAAACTCGTTTTCATTAGTCAACTGCATATGGGCTGGGCGCACATTCGAATACCAACTGACACGCTGTTGATATTGCATCTGAAAATGTAAAAGATGTCACAATGTTACAGCCATGAGTTAAAAGGTAACATACTTGACATCCTCGAGTTATCGGAAAATAACGAACTAAAATCGGTCCTCTTTATTCGCCATACACATTCAACTTTGTATAGTATCACGAAATCTTTATTTTAGATTATATTGATAACTTCTTTGCTACATGAATACTCACCCATAAATCTCAGTTTTATCTTGAAATGCACAAATGGAACATAAAATACCATTGCTCCGACAAAAAATATGGCAGCATATAGAAACTCTGTCTTTGGGTTCTGTACAATCGGAGCAACAACCAGGTAGACCGAAACCAGTAACACGATTATGGGTATGATGATAGGAACCTGTCGAATGATAATATTATTGTTACATATTTAACGACGAAACTGAAAATTACTCACAGACAATTGTGCTGGAAATATCCCCGAATTCTTAATTCGAGAATCGGTCTTTTATTGACCAGAAGCTAAATCGATACATGTTCAGCAGGTGTTCGCCTTGTCGTCGAAACGCAATTCTAATAAGGGCTTTATGGCAAAAGGTATCGCACAGTAAATTGGAGACAAATCTGCCAAATCTTTTTCTTAGTATTTATTTCCCGGAAAGTAGAATGGAAAATTGATTGGAGAACCAATGGTTCTTTTGGGTCCTGCAGTACAAATACACTTGTCGCTTCGCAGTATATAGATGGACATCGTCGCACACAACCCGATCCGTGTCATATTTTGATGACAGAGACACCAAAGATCTCTGATAGCACATCTTCATACCTCAATGGTTAGGAAGTCTTCTGATAGGTGCAATATAACAATGACCAAGCTGAGGTATCCCTCGGGTGCTTTACTTACTATCTATCCTTGTAGAGATACAGATTCATTCAAAACGGATACCCTTTTATTTTACAACTGGTCATTTATCTATTACAAGATTTGATCTTTATGTACTGACGCCATTTGGCAAAATTGATATTTACCTTATATGGTCGTTCCCAATCCTTTCGCGTGAACCTCATGACGATCAAAGAAAGGAAGGTAGCGCCATAGAAGAGCCAGGCAGTGAAACTGAACAAGTTGATAAGACTACTGATATTGCCGGGTATGATCATCAGTAACGCTATAATAGTCTGCAAATGAAAGAATCAATGTGGGGTTGTACTGTCTAATTTTAGGATAAAAATATACAGGGCAAGGAACAATCAAATAGCCGAACTGTATATAATTACATGATTAATCACCAAATTGTAGTCTCACCAATCTGCTTCATCCATCAGTCAAAATGACTGTCACCATATGAATCAAACAACCTTGAGCGTGACACTAAACCAAATTCCCCCCCCCCCCCACACACACCAGTCTGTGGGGCATGATCCATTTATGATAAACGGGTTATCCAGAAATAAAGGATCCGTCAGATGTGACAGTTTTGTCTCAATGTTAACATAAATCTGGATATACATGAATGGCTGCCATGGAAAAGTAACGGCATGTGCAAATGAGAAATATCCGCAAATTCCGTTCAATCAGCTGTGATAGCGATAGATGGCGTGGTATTAGAGTCATCTTGGCAATTCTCTTGATAACTTGTCCATGCTCATATAGCTAAATATGTCGTTATACGCGTATCCGAGTATGTAGAAATATTCCCCCATGTATAGATAACGAGATATGAGTTTCACTTGATTTGAAACGTTAACTATTTGAAGACTATTAAATGAATGTCCATAATGTTACTCACTGTGAAGATAAGCGACGGTAGCGGTGTATATTGTTTGACATGGATGTACGATAACAGACTGGGTAAATGGCCTTCACGAGCCGCCACACAACATAACCTGCAAATATAATATAGGTGTATTGATCACCCCTGCTGTAAACGAAGAAAGGAATATAGTGTGTTGTCTTTTATTCGATTCATTGAAATTCTCTCGCTGATTAGGGTGTCCTACATTCTACGGTAAATTGATGCGACAAATGTTTGACGAACCACATGCACGTGTTCTTGGAAACAAGAAATGAAGGAAGGAAGAGACGACGGTTGATGCTATTAATGACAGAGGTTATCGATTGACCTGTATTCTATTTGGTTTCAAGGTAAATCACCCACCTCCCTCCTGTAAAACATCCACCATTTGCTGCTCCGAAGGTAGAACAGGCAACAGCCAGTGGTATGATAGCGGCGGCCCCTCCCAGGACTCGATCACCCCATGTCTGAAATTACAGTTTACATTACTGCACACAAAATGTCCCAAGTGACCGTCTTGGAATAAGGTAAACAACGACGACAACACTTAGTTTAACGAGACATATTACGATCGCGCACTATCGAAGAGGCATCTGATTCCCACGAGCAATGAAGTCATCTTTGTACACCAAGTTCATTCCTACGGCACAGTCTCGTACTGACGTTGGTTTATCAGGTCGTCAGTTTTCTTCAGAATTGGTTTTCATTTTATCCATCGAATCAAGATGAATCAATACACGGTTATGGTGTAGGGTGACGTCATCCCTCAATGATTGGAGAATTTCTTCTAAAGTACAGGTAGGGGTGACGTTAAAATGGGTCAGGTGACATGTTGGTTGGGTGGGAGAAGTGACACATTCTGGTTTAATTTCAATTTGATGGCCTGAGAAACCATGGCAAGTATGGCGCTCTAATGTAGAAATGGGTTTTATATACTAAGATGAGTAAAGCAGACAGCGATGTTGTATTTACCTAAATCCTAGAAGCAATTAAGAGAGCAATGATAGTGCTTGTTATGAACCACGACAGGTCAGTTACGTTAAACTACTGTAGTGCGCATGGTATGGGCCGGGACGGATAGAATTCTTTTCACCAGATGATGTCAAATGTGTGTAGATGTGGTCAAAACTCAATCCTGTGTTTAGTTTGTTTACATCCCCTTCTTTCCGTTATCGATATTTTGATAGCAAAGACAGAAACTCTTTTTATGTTATTTCACAAAAAACTGATATCAGAACCGGTGTACAGGTTGACGGGCATAAAGTGATCATCGTAAAGTTATACGCATGTGCTTTCGGGTTGTCATGGTTGTAGGTTAAAACCAATACATCTCATTTATATGGAATCGCTAACGTTTTGAGTCATCCGGTCTGTTATATTTTGGGATAAATTGGAAATATAAATGATTGCTGAAAAAGCTAACGCGGCGCCAATATCCATCTCAATCTGCATGCCATAGTTATCTCTGATCGCGTGATCGTATACCTTTATCCTATCAGATACGATCACTGTGAGGCCTCTGACTGAGCCTAACATAAATCCGCCGTTTCAGTTGCAAAAATGATAGCCTACGTTATAACATGCAAAGATCACTATTATATACAAATTGCTTACCACGGCAACTGCGGACGACGCCAGGAGAGTTTCCTTGGACATGACGGTAAGGTAGGAGATGTTCGTTAGAATATAAATAATCGTAGCCAGCGGTATACCAATCAGGATCGATCGAGGTAGATTCCTGTAAAGCAATTTCAGATATTAGATGGAAATCTGGTCTTAATCTGGTTTCTTTCGGAAACAAATTTGGGGTATATGACATCATATAATATATGACAAACTGAAGGTTATATACGCTATACACCTTTCCCTCTTGTGGGTTCTTCAGTGATACGTTACATGTGTGTGTTACCAAGACCAGTATGAAAATGCAGAAGTGATATGTCACCACCTGAGTACTCCCCCCCCCCCCCCTCCCAACTCAAACACATTCCGCGCATCCATCTTGCAATATTTTGCTATACCAAATAAAACTCAATAAAGATGCATAAAAATCGTCTCACCTTTGTGGATTTTGCAATTCTTCTGTCACATAATTCAAGTTATTCCTGCAAGAAATGGAAAACGGTGATACTTAGAACGGAATCGGTGGGTATGGAATCTATACTTATATAATAAGTATATAGTATAAATGACGACTCTGTATGGAAAGGTCGCCATCAGTGCAATAGAGTCGCAGTGTTGCAACGATAATGATACCGTGTTTCTCACATCACGAGATCTTAGCAAATAAATGTCGAAAGAAAACCTAACGATACCAGCAAATTGTGAGGGGCTAATACAGGAATTTATCATATATGTCAATCACATTGATTCTGGTATAGCTTTGATCTGAGAAAAGATTATAGACAGGAATCCCACAAAAGCAGGCGGTGGCAGACCGGTAGTGGTGAGAGCGAACATACCGCAATGACACAGCTCCCATAGCGGAATACATAAGAAGATATTTTGTCATTCAGAAAGCGATATTTTGAGATTACACCATCTAAACCGCTCGGTCAACGGCTCTCCCACAAAAATATGAGGTAGCAGACGGCATTCTTGAATGCGTACATAGAGTACCCGTCTGATGACCGTATCCTGGCACAGTTCCCATGGCAGAATACATAAGGAAGTAGCAGATCGGTGTGCTTTACCTAGGGCGGAATCTGATATCCAAGTGACTTTTTTCAGATTTCAGTGTCCGACATGTGCTAAATCATAGCAAGTGGACGCTTATATCTGGGGGACCACCGTTTCTCTTACACCGGTAGTATCCAGTGCCTTACTCTGGTGGTTGCTAGTTTTAATCCCACACGAGTGTCGACCGATTTTCAGCACTAGTATCAGTGCTATACTAAATTATACTATTAAATTATACTGATAACGAAAATACTTTTTATAAGATCACTTCCTAAATGACAACATATCTTCTTATGTATTCTGCTATGCTCGCTTTCAAGACTACAGGTCTGCTATCTCCTGTTCTTGTGAGAGGCCCGTTGGCTGAGCGGATTAGATCGCCTACAAACAGAGCTGGCGCTTGGGAGCCTTAATCTGGTGATCGCTTGTCCGCATCCCACACGGGAAACATGGAAATCGACTAATTTTCAGCACTATTACCTGTGCTATATAGGTTAATCATAAAATAATTAAAATAATGCTGATACGATCACTTTCTAAATGACAAAATATCTTCTTATATATTATGTTATGGGTGCTGTGTCATTACGGTCATCATACTTTTCGTTTTCAAGACTACCGATCTGCTACCTCCTATATTTGTGAGAAGCCCGTTGGTCAAAGTCGTTTAGATCGCCGACATGTAGTGCTGGCGGTTGGGTGCCTTACTCTGGTGGTTGCTGGACTCGACCCATTTTCAGCACTAGTATATGTGTTATACAATATACTAAGATAGTGTTATCCCAAAATAACGAAAATAATGTTTATACGATCACTTTCTAAATGACGAAATATCTTCACATCTGTATCCTTGTCAATTTTTTCGATGACCTCCATTTCCACCTCTGTGTCAATGTCGCTCTCGATGGAAATTCGCAATGTTGGCCTTAAAATTACGTTTTACCAATGATTATTATGCTGTTTATGATGAAAATATCTAAACGGTGCGTGACACTACACCCAGAAAACAGTACGAATGTAGAGTAACAATTATTGAACTAATGTTAAAGTTACTTGCCATCCGTCGTAGGCCCATAGACCATCATAAAATGCGAGAGCAATGACTGATGGGTTGGTATTGGACTCATTGAAACCTTCGGACAAAAACTGGACATTCCCTGTAAACCGAGAGAAAATTATACAGGTAGAAGATGAGATATCGCAAGCGAAACGCAAAACGGAAAATCAAAGTGTTCTGGCACCAACTTCAAAATTTCATACAAACTTAATAATGAATACTGATTATTCTAAATTTTCAGACAAGCCCATTGATGTTGGAAAGATGTGCATACATATTAGATGTGGTATATTGTTGATGTTCATTCACCCAATATGAGACCATGTTAAAATGAACGATGGTAGCTGGGAAACCGAACTACAGCAAGCCACTGCATATATTTTAGTTTCAGATCCGACATACCGTAGTCATCCTTCGTCATAATCGAAATACCTAATTAAAAATACAATATTAGTACCAAACTTCAAGCTATTTCTTGTAAGAGATATGCCATCAACAATTTTCAATGATGTCGACAAGACATCATGATGTTCCTATCGTGAACTCCGTATTACTGAACTGTATTCTTTCTTCTGAATGAATTATCCAATCGTTTCCTTTAGAATTGTATCTCAATCAACTGGTACATCTTGTGTTACACGATGCTCGAACGGCCACTAGTCCCGGTTAAGAGAAAGAGAGATCTCGCGAGATACGTGTCTCGTGGTACCATACCTCGGATCAGCTCGTCCAGTCCGACTAGAATGATGATGGCGAGAGCAGCCAGTTTTAGGGCTGTGAAAATCACCTGGACACGAGCGGCCAATGTTACACTGTAGCAGTTCACGATGGCTATAGTCACTGAGAAATAACGAAAAACAGTTACTTGTCATTTTATTATTTTAACTAATGTTTCATTTACAACTCGATCTGATACATTGAATCCACGTAGGAGTAGGAAATAACATGGTGTAGGGGAAATTGACGAAGTAGCCTACATAAATCCACAGGCCAATATTCTGACTGCATTCTTCTCAAGGCATCCCAATATAGTATATATAGGTCTACCACGTAAATTTAGCTTGGATGTTTTATTAAACTCTGGATCATGGTTTGAACAGTAACTTCTGTGATGTGCTGTATCTTAGCCAGGCTTTAATTGAAGTTGTTAAAGGTGAACTGAAAAGCTTTCCAATGTTCTGTTAAAATGTCATAAAACAAGAACTTCTATAGTTGTTACAATTATGTGTGGTAATAGTTCTGTGGGTTATTGTTTTATTTTGGGTATATGAGAAGTCAAAACTTATACCGAGAGCCAGAACTTTTAAAAACGTCATCGCTTGCCTCCCGTTGTTTTTGGAACGTCATGACGTTATAGTGGTCCTCGTTCATTCATCCGACGTAGCATGACGTCACATTTGAATAAAACTTGAATGAAGGGGACCACTATAACGTCATAACGTTCTACAAACCAAGAGAGACAAGCGATGCAAGTTTTCAAGACGGATTTATAACAGGATAACTTAAATATTGTTATTAGTACAATTTTGCAAACTATATTTGCCCCACAAACGTATAAAAGTTATGTCACATAAGACAAGATGTATATAAGCAACAATTTAGATAAAATTAAAAGCTTTGCAGTTCACCTTTAATGTGGCGCCTTGACTGAATGAGCACATACACGGCCTCTATCACCGGATTGAGTTCAGTGAGATGCAAATACTGAACCTTAAGCTTTGCGAACACCTCTGATGGAAATTGATGTCACCAATCAAGGGAGGGATTGGACCAAACGCCTCGAAGAGATAGGCAAACTCACCACCCGACTTTCGGATCATTGTTCCCAGATCTGCGTAACACAAGACCCTTGTATTGAGAGAAATACAATTCAATACATTCTATAATGAAGCTTCATCAGTAAATGAAAGGAACCTTCTCAAGCAAAATTTTGAAGCCGATTGTAGGAGAAAAACCGAGGTATAGCTGCTAGTTATGGTGTTCTATTTAAGCCAATTGTGCGTCACGCCTCGACTCTGATGGAAATTGATGTCACCGTCAGATGACGGTGAATTAATGCAAATATTTTTGAGTGTAACTGTAAATATTATTCAGAACACAGACCTGACGTTGACCAAGCGCCGACCGCTCAGAGTCACTATGTGCAGGGCGTGTACCTCGTGTACCTGACGTTGACCAAGCGCCGACCGCTCAGAGTCACTATGTGCAGGGCGTGTACCTCGTGTACCTGACGTTGACCAAGCGCCGACCGCTCAGAGTCACTATGTGCAGGGCGTGTACCTCGTGTACCTGACGTTGACCAAGCGCCGACCGCTCAGAGTCACTATGTGCAGGGCGTGTACCTCGTGTACCTGACGTTGACCAAGCGCCGACCGCTCAGAGTCACTATGTGCAGGGCGTACCTCGTGTACCTGACGTTGACCAAGCGCCGACCGCTCAGAGTCACTATGTGCAGGGCGTGTACCTCGTGTACCTGACGTTGACCAAGCGCCGACCGCTCAGAGTCACTATGTGCAGGGCGTGTACCTCGTGTACCTGACGTTGACCAAGCGCCGACCGCTCAGAGTCACTATGTGCAGGGCGTGTACCTCGTGTACCTGACGTTGACCAAGCGCCGACCGCTCAGAGTCACTATGTGCAGGGCGTGTACCTCGTGTACCTGACGTTGACCAAGCGCCGATCGCTCAGAGTCACTATGTGCAGGGCGTGTACCTCGTGTACCTGACGTTGACCAAGCGCCGACCGCTCAGAGTCACTATGTGCAGGGCGTGTATCTCGTGTACCTGACGTTGACCAAGCGCCGACCGCTCAGAGTCACTATGTGCAGGGCGTGTACCTCGTGTACCACGTCCACTCATCTCTTAATCAAAGGTAGCTAGAAAGTGAGGCCCAACGAATATCATCGGTTGATATACATTACATTGAATAACCGGACTACCTATCTACCGTCTTGTTTCGTACATTGTTGATATTGACTGGTATTGCTTGTTCCTGCTATAGTGGCTATTGTCAGCGGTTGGCTTTGTCTATCCGAGGTAATGGCCAGTGGAACAGAAGATAGATTGAGTATCCAGGCTGTGTTCACGGCGGGACTCCGCTGGATTGGGGATGCTACACAACTTGACCATGGCTTAACCATGTTGTGATGTGATCAGTGTTCCCCTACTAGCAAAGTGTATCGAAAATAGCTGACTGATGAGAATTTGGATGGCGAACAGAAGCTGCAGTTTACCCAGAACTTATACTGAGTTCACTTGAGAGGAAAAACATTGTTTTGTATACAGATTCATCATAAATTAGATTCAACATTATCTTTTAGTTTGCAGAAAGTCTTCTGTGTGATAGTTTATCAGACAAGGTACTCACCTATGGCAGCTGCCGCTAGCAATTTAATAACGGCTTGTGGCGGACCACAGCTGTCGAAGATCGGAGTGGCGATATATTCTCCAAAAGTCAAACAGGTTATAGCCAAAGAACAGGGCCGTAGGACGATAACAGATATCCATGCGCGCAGGTAGGCAGGGATTGGACCAAACGCCTCGAAGAGATAGGCAAACTCACCACCCGACTTTCGGATCATTGTTCCCAGATCTGCGTAACACAAGGCCCCTGAGAGAAATACAATTCAATACATTCTATAACGAAGCTCCATCAGTAAATGAAAGGAACCTTCTCAAGCAAAATTTTGAAGCCGATTGTAGGAGAAAAACCGAGGTATAGCTGCTAATTATGGTGTTCTATTTAAAGAAGTACTTGCCTCATTTTATATATGTTACAAAGGTTAGACTCTTAAAGAATTATAACCAACTATTTTATTTTCATTGAGGGCGATAACCTATTAGTTTTATTACAATTTGTGAAGTCATGTTTCCGCTTTGAGCTCGACGTGGGCGCCGCCGTATTGTCTGTGGGATGACGTGAGTGATTACGTCAGCATTCAGGACAACGTCAGGGCTAACGCTTGATCCAGGGACGTTCCAACTACGGCATATGAATTACTCTGGGTTCAAGTTTTAATTCGAGGAAAAAACTGGCGCGGAAAATCCCACTAGGGGAATTCCCTAAAGGAAATTGGTTTAGGTTATCTTCGCCAACTGAAAAATTTCTTCCCCAAGTTTTTGAGCTGAGACTTGCCCGATTCAATCTGGACAAAATTTGAAACTGAGCGGTAAACTAAAAGAGCGTTCTCTGCAATTCTCCGGTGATTTCAGTTGAACGACGATGCTTCGAAGTTCATAAACATTTTCATGATTACACTTGAACTGCTAAAATCAACTAGAACGTCAGTGAATTTACTGGGTTCTTTCTCCTGCGAATTATCGACATGACCAGCACGATCAACCTTAAATCTCCATGACGTTGTGACGTTTTTAGATGAGTATAAACTGACTTCCTCTCATCTAAAAACCTCACGCAATGGTGCAATGGCGGCGCCCAGTGCAGATCGTTGCGAGCAACAAATAGTCAATATTTCCTTTATTTCGCATTCTATCAACGTAAGTTTTGTATAATAAGGTTTGGAATACGATTGCTGATAAATATAGTCACACTCAAAAATAAGGTAAGAACTCATTTGAGCCAATTGTGCATCACGCCTCGACTTTCAAAAAACGACGTGCGACGCGAAAGGCGTCATCGTGTACAAAATACGACGTCGCTTTTTGCGTTGAGCTTTCGATGTTACGTGCGGAAATGTACTGATTATCCTAATACAGTTCCGTACGTAATTCCGTATTCAACATTGTAAAACTCGACGCAACGCGACCGGCACATTTGACTCAAACAGACCAACTTATATAGAAGTATTCCAAAGTTCTGTAAATGAGACCTCAACCCCGGCCACATCCGATCCCATAACCACAAATACTCACTGCAAGCAGAGTAAGAATTATTTCATTGAGTCATCAATGTGCGGCGACACAACATAGCAGAAATCTTGCACCATAGATATATCTATTAGCTCTTGAAAATGGGCGAATGTTAGGGATGTGTAACATAAGTCTTCCTTACGCCACTGACGTCCAAATGGTCTAAGTTTCTTCATTGCGCTGCATTCATCATTTCCCACCTCTTTTATATACTTACCAAGCATAACAATCATCCCACAACCTGCCCATACTAATAGACTGGCGGCCACTGAGCCGGTGCCACGTAACACTCCCTTAGGTGATATGAAGATTCCAGATCCTAAAATAATTGTAAAATAGGGCGTAAAATTGGTCTTACGTTAAATGAAGTGTTTACCATATTATATTCAAATTGATGAGTTAGTAATTTCCAGCAGTACCTGTAGAAATTATGTCACTGTGGCACTGCGGAAAATCCGCACGGGCTCGAACATCGATCGCCAGTTCGATACACGTGCCCTGTTATAAATTACCTTTATTCACAGTAAATGTATGTTGTAGTTTACAGTATATTTAATCGTAAATACATTTAATCTGTAAATTGAACCGTGAAATTTCAACTGACGTCAATTGGAATGGGTAAACTGCGCACAAACACAACATAAAATTCCTGTTTTCTGTAAAAGGATGTTGATAATTTTGCACACGAAATACTCAGTTGCGGGAAACATCCGACAGCTGCATTGTACGGTACAACAATCAGAACACGCACTGCGGCGGCTAACTTTAATTTTCGGTCTATAATAACGTTTGGTTTTGGTTTTATCCGACGTGGAGTTATGCCCCACCTATAAATCGTATATTCGTGTAATAAACACGTATATTCACGTGAGAAAGTGGGGAGTGATATCCTATTTTAATTTTTTTTCACCAGTTAATCTTGAAGAGGAAAACACTTTAACTCGTCAAACTCTAACCACCCCTCCCACCACCCGACGCATCTTCACGCCAGCATCCGTCAACAACATGTCCAGCGTGCATAATCAAACTACCGTATTCACGGGAGGCCCGTTGGCCGAATGGTTTAGATCGCCGACATACAGCGCTGGCGATTAGGTGCCTGACTCCGGGTTCGAAACCCGCACGGGACTCGACCAATTTTCCAGCACTAGAATTTGTGCCAGTCTAAGATAGTGTAATCCCAAAATAACGAAAATACTGTTATACGATCACTTTCTAAATGATAAAACAAAAAAATATAAATATATCTATTCAGCTGTGGGAGCTGTGTCACTACGATCATCAGAGGGGTACTGTATGTTCGCATTCAAGACTACCGGTCTGCTACCTCCTATTTTTGTGGGAGGCCCGTTGGCCGAATGGTTTAGATCGCCGACATACAGTGCTGGCGATTAGGTGCCTGACTCTGGGGGCGCTGATTCGAAACCCGCACGGGACTCGACCAATTTTCCAGCACTAGAATTTGCTCTATTCTAAGATAGTGTAATCCCAAAATAACGAAAATACTGTTATACGATCACTTTCTAAATGATAAAAAAATCCAAAAACCTTACCGAAAAATCTGCCGTTAGACAAAGGAGAAGCAAAAATATTGGGCTGTGGTATCGTACATGAAAAAAAAGCCCAGCTCATGTAATCACTATCAACTTATCTACTTCACGTTTTTATGAATTTATTCCTCGCCACAGTGACGGGATCTTGTATGGAAGCCATTTTTTTTGCTCATTATGCGGATCGATTTTCCGATTTCCTTTTTTTCTGTTTTCTTTTTAGTTTTCGATATTTCCTCTCAAAATCTAATTAGTATGATGAAGAATAAATAATTTTCGCAAAATACATTACTTTTATGCCGATTTAGGTCAAACAAAAGCGAAAAATGGGCAGAAGACATCGAAATCGCTGCTTTCTTATGTCACTTCTTGGACGCCATGGTGAATTTTCCCATGGATCAATTGCACCTACGTCTACAAAAATAGGCACAAAATGAGGCCGATAAGATTCGCGGAAAGTTAGAAAGTTTCAGCTCTCTTGTTTTCTCTGTTCCGGAGATGCGGTGAAAAGTTTGGCACGGAGGCCATAATGCCACCCCCTCCCTCCACCCTCGCAAAAAAATAGGGTTGAGGCCTTCTACAAATCTTTAATCCATGTGTTATGAATTTGGATACTTTCCCTTGATCAAATAGTCAATCCAATTAAAATTAATTCCTATCTGCTTGCCCCATTTAGCGATATATCCAAATGGGGGAGCAGATAGGATTTAGATTAATCAAATAGCTAAAGTCAAATATTGCCTTCATAGTTAGAGGAGCCTATAATCCTGACAACTAATCAGACTATGGCAAATGACATTGCTGAAGAGGTCTAGACAATGTCTTGAAAGATATTTCGGTTTAAGTTCAAATCGAAATTGGAGCTGCGAGCAGCGGCTACCGGGGACCAGGACTCCACGGTGCCTAGTGTCCAGGTCTGTGCCAGAATGTGGCTGCCAAACCGTTCGGCTAACAATATTTTGCTTTCAGTGCAACAATCCATGGTCTTCTTGATATACCGTAGCAGCCTAGAAATCTGTACCAGATCAAGGTTCAAGAGAATAAGCGCTTGGAAAATAGATAGAGCGTTTCAAAAAATTCAAGATGGCCAAACCTCGTGAATTAGGAGGATTTTATTTACATATTCGTGATCGCCATATCATATTACATATATTTCATAACATTTCCTGTCCAAATCCGTAACTTCAAAATCCGACAATTTTGATCGGTCGATGGCAGCCATCTTGTGCCACTCACAAACTTTCTAAATAAAGTTTGTGAGACCTCGATCCATTGATCATCTGCACCAAGTTTCGCATCAATCGATTTAGCGGTTTCAGAGGAGAAGACCTTAGAAGGTTTGGGGTTGAATCCAATATGGCCGCCAAACCGTTCAGCCAATCAACAGTTTTTGCTTTCAGCGCAACAGACCATAACCTTCCCGATATATCGAAGTGGCCTAGAAATCTGTACCTATCAGGATTCAAGAGAATAAGCCCTTGCAAAATTGAGTATATATTACATAACTTTCCCCGTCGAAATCCGTGTCTTCAAAATCCGACAATTTTGAGTTTTTGATGGCAGCTAACTTTTTTCACGCGGAAAGTTCCTAAATAGATTATTGAGAGATCTCGACCCATTGTTCCTCTGTGCCAAGTTTCGCATCAATCGGTTAGGCGGTTTCAGAGGAGATGACCTTAGAATGTTTGGGGTTAAATCCAATATGGCCGCCAAACCATTCAGCCAATCAACAGTTTTTCTTTCAGTGCAACAGACAATTGCCTTTTCGATATATCACAGTAGCCTATAAATCTGCACCTATCAGAGACCAAGAGAATAAGCCATTCCAAAATTTATAAAGTTTTTCACAAAATTCAAGATGGCGGTCAAATCACGTGATCTAGAAGCATTAGTTTTGCATATTCATGATCGCCCTATCATAGAGAATATATTTCATAATTTTCGTCGTCCAAATCCGTTACTTAAAAATTTGACTATTTTGAATGGTCGAAGGCGGCCATTTTGAATTGACTAATCAACTATTCCGGAAAAGTTTTAAAGGCCCTTACCTACAGATGATACATCTGAAGTTTCAAGTCAATCGGTTGAGTGGTTTCGTCGGAGAAGATTTTGAGCTGAATTGAAGATGACCGCCAAACCATCTAACCAATTCGAATTAACTTGGGATATGTACTGGGCCCCTTGCCAGAGAACCAATTGTGAAAGTTTGAGCTTAGTTCGTCTTAAAATATGACTGAGATAGAATCCTGTGGAATAATAAGAATAATCTGAACGATTTCAATAGGGAACTTTGGTACTTTGTACCTTCGCACCGTACCTAGTTTCCCAATAATTGCTGTAAATCCAAGGCCGTACAAATAATATGACTCCAGGGAAAGAGAAGCGGAAGCAGGACTCACCTATCATTGTTCCGACGATTAGGGCAATTCCACTGACCAATCCCACCTGCTTGGTCATCTGGACATTGTTCTCAATGACCACTGTCTTATCAACTGGACGGCCCAATCCTGTCTGGTCGTCAACGCTATTCCGTTTCCGTACATCGCCGTTCTGGGAATCTGGCCGTGCAAATGGAATGACATATTATTAATCTAGTAGCATAATGGTCACAGACGCACTTCAAAACAGATTCTTCGTGATTAACGTGTTCTAAAGAAAAAAAGAAGAAATAAAACACTACTGCTCAGCGTGGTAACTGTAATAAGGTATAGGCATATACCCGGTGTATATACGACATACAAATAATATTTTATTTCTCTACATTTTTAGAATATGTGATTAATGAATTGTTGGGTTGCGAGTGCATCAGATTGGCATATTTGTTTATTTCTGGAGCCGGTTTTCCCTCTTTGTTAGCTGAGTCGGGTGCATCTTATTCTTTTCTTAATTATTTCAACATTTTTCTTTTCTTTTTCTTTTCGTGGGTTCTTTTGTAGAGATTGAAACAAAAAGTTTCGGACAAGTGCACTTTATTTGATTTCCGAGAGTCGAACAAGCTGCCAGGATGGACAATTGTAGAAGTCTCTCGTGCAGTGTAATGTGAAATCAAGTGACTGAGTTGCATTCGAGGTCAGTTTCCACTTGACCTATCGAAATTGTGCAGAAATATGTAAATGTTAATACTTAATAATATGTCATGCAAATAGGCTCAAAATGGCCGCAATATGTTAATCTAAAGAGTTACGGAGTTTCAGCTCTCAATTTTTTCTCGTTTCGGAGATAAGAGGAAAAAACCAACAACGGGGAGGGGGGTATGAGCGGAAAGTACCCCCCCCCCCACGGGCCAGGTAGGGTTAAGCATAACCAGGTGGCGGAATGTGAAGCAATGTGCAGTTTAAGAAAGGTAGGACAGTCACATGCGATACCAAGGCTGATTCCCATTGTATATTGTGTACAGAATATATAGTGCAGATTAAGTTGGTCAAGGTCGAGATTGATCGTGTGATACTAATTATGTGTATTCTGGCCATATTCTATAATAAGAGTCACCCCACTAAATGCTGCATCAAGTCTGTGTTCTTCACACGTTCACATATTTTGACCGAGATATGTTCTTTTTGTATAACCAGACTCAGACAGGTCATTACGGACATGTGATGCTAAAATTACCGTTAGCAGTGACTAATGGAATATCTGTCAATAAGGCCCATTTACCAAGTAGAGAGAAAAACTGTCCCCGTACGAGTAATAATAATTACCTCTCAAATTCACTAAGATCATTTCAAAATTACAAATTTTAGTTAATTTTAAGCTAGAGTTTGAAACTAAATTCAGATTTTTGGGGATAATTTGTCATGCAGAATTTTATAGAACATGCAACTCCAAACCGACTAGTTGGAATCATTAATGGAAAAGCTCTATATTTCAATACATTATTGACAAATCACTTTATTCAATGGTTCAAAGATAGCTCCGCGATAGAAGAAAAATCTGGAATACTTGCTCTGGAAGTCCACACAATTTTTATTGGTTCATGAACATCAGAATAATAATCAGTGTACAAGAAAATGAGGAAAAGACTGGCAATAATTCGTTTGGCAGTCTATTTGTGGTATATGGTCAATCAGCCCATTCAATGCTTCTATCAGAATATTTTTGAGATTGATTAGACTATTTTAATTTTGTGGTCCAAATAGAGATAAATACATTAAAAGGTAGCCACGATAGGGAATATTTTCTTAAACATATGTGTACTGATATGCCAGGTAACCTAATACATGATATTTGTTTTCAGCAACACCCTTTTTTACTTGTATTGCATACTGAAATCTATCCATTTTAATTAGTCGTCTACTTTGGAGCTTGACAAAAATCAATAGTTAACTCTACATAAATCTTCTTTTCTTGGACAGCGTATAAAAACTGATCTCTACAAATCGTGATATTGATAATATATCACCATTTAAATAACTTTGTAATTCTCCCCATTTAAAACTTCAGTACTGTCGTTTCATGCACCCGGACTCAATTACATAGGGAGATGACATAATGCATTCGTGTTCAGTCACCGGGTCAATAATGCCGTTTACGCTCATAGCGGTGCGTGTGGTTTATCATACGGCAATTTCACTGGGCGAGGGATATAAGCGACACACCCACAGACCCCATGTTATTTCTTGATATGACATCACAATCTCCTGGTATCGCTTGCATACTTTTCATCCAAACGTCTAAAGGAATTATCTTTGTTCCACCGTAGTAAAAATGCAGAACGGAAAGAACCGTTCAAATGATTCCATGATCTTCCACTGGTTTTGCGGTTTATTTGGCATAGACGATCAGCGCGAGCTATTGTGCTGCTAAGCCGCGTCACCGCTATTTAGAGTTTGTAAAACTTTTCTCTTCCAAAAGAGTTCGGTTGCGTTTATTACATCTTAGCTTGCTAAGGGCATTTCACGTTCCACTTAACACTACCCTTAGCTCATTGACTTCATTCTCCGTGTATTTCACCCAATGTCAGCTTCCCCAAACATCATGTCATATGTCCGCTCTATTTAAACGAGCCAATGAAATTATCCGTATTCAAATATTTTCACCTGGGAATCTCAGACGTGAGACATGTCGATTTCACTTACGTGCTCGAGGCGCAAGATTGTGGGAGACCTAACCGAAGTTGTGCGAATTAGCTATTTTATTTCTCACTCTAATGGAGCATGCTTCTTTGTTTTTCTTGAGAAAAATCATATTACAAACTGCCTAACATATTTGAAAAAATAAAATCGGCGGCAGTTCACAGGAAAATGATATGATTTTTATTTTGTGATAGGGGCACTCGTGGCCCACCAAGGGATCATTTTAGTCGATCACTTTCTGGAGGTGTGTCTTCGTTTTATGAATCCGATTGCGCCGATGTCGGGTCTCACGGGACCAATCGGATGTGACCATTTGGGAAACGCCCGAATACACTCATATATCACCCGTTACCACATGGCTATGAGCAGAAGTTTCTACGTATGATCGTGCCATGCGTTAGGATGATGCGTTTCTTATAATATAGTACCGTATAGTATAGTGCCATTTATGACATACTTGAAATGTATAATGGCATGACTGACGAAACTGCATAAATATAAAAAAATTGTGTGATTACTTTTCGCGTAACACGTTGGGCACACTGGTTCTCTCGGTTGATCACCGAAGTTAAGCAAGGTTGAGCTCCGTCAATACTTGAATGGGTGACCGCGTGCTGTACTGGCTGGGCTGATCAGTGTCCAGGATAATAGGAACTGTGAGCACTCTCATGTTCTGGCACAAGTAGGCACCATCGTGACATGACTGAAAAAATGTTGAAAACGACGTTAAAATCTTACTCACTCACTCGCGTAACAACTCGCTCGCATAATAATGTAACAGCTCATTACATTTGTATTGACTGTGAGTGAGATTAGATTTGGAGCTTTTTGTCAAAAGCGGAAAACGGATCGAGGCCTGGTGAATGATGACATCAATGATCTTTGCCAACTCGAACACATTATGACGTCTCCCATAAAAGTAATTGAGTCCCTGTACATGACACAACAGTACTGGAGTTCTATATGGAGAGAATTACAAATTTATTTCAAGCGCGATATATTATCAATATGAGTACTGGTGGTACTACTGGAGTTCAGTTTGTTATACATGCTGCAAAAAAAAAAATTAAGGCAGACTTAGCTGTTGATTATTAGCAAGCTGCCAAGTTGACGACTAATTAAAATGGACAGACTTTAATCGGGCTCCTATGTACTCCTGTGCAGATTGCTTGCTGTAGGCGAAAATCATATTGTTGTTCATATGTGGGAGGACAACATAAAAATCCATGATGTCATGTTTCCTCTCAGCACCTAATTGGGAAAATCCAAGATGGCTGCCACGAAAATAAACGATTGCATGTATTGCAATGACGACGAAATCACCTAAGCAAATATTTCTCTAGCCAATACAGCTTAGGTGACATGATAAATATAAAAGGCAATTTTTTTTTACATAAATTGACTTAATTCCGAAAATACATGGGATTGGTGGATTTAGGAGTTAATGACCGCCTTAGTGAGTATTATCGTGTAATAATTTTTCGATGTTTAGTTTTTTGATGAGGTCTAAAACTAAACATCGAAAAATTATTACACGATAATATTCACTAAGAAGGTCATTAACTCCATTCTAACATGCACAATGATAAATATTTCCTCATTTCATAAGCGGAATGACAAATTTCCTGCAAACTTGTCCCGTTTTGATGCGAGAATTTCGTGACTGATTTGCAGGCCATGCTCGCCTGCAGCTGTGTGAACTCCGCCCACTGCGCAGTGAATGAACCAATCGTCGCTCAGCTTTGTAGCACTGCGTCACAAGAATGAGACGTCACCAGTTCGGCACGTGAATGAAACAGATCACAACAAACAAATGAAGATTATCGTGTGATAATCTTCGTATGTTTTGAGGTCTGGACCAATCAGCGCACGGCTATAACGTGGAGCATGTTAGAATTGAAGGTAACACCTTCACAATAACGAATGAATTATTGACACTTGACTAAGCAGACGATGTTTTAGGGACAAAATGCAAGATGCTGTTCAATAGCTTTTGATATGAATCACACAATCTTGAAAATACGAATTGGTTTCTACACCGTATAGCCGAAAGGATGAAGAGGCTACAGCGGAGTCGTCCATCTAGAAAAAGATTAGAAACTTCTTTAGCTTCCACACTTGTGAAGCCAAGAAATAATTACTTTAATTTGAACAACTTGAACCAAAATGATATTGCGATGCCAGAATCATATTTTAGATATATTTAAAAATCCATAGCAATTTCAAACGTGCGTTGACGCTCTTTCACGTCGCATTTGCCTATGAGTGTTTAACATATTTTTTTTCTATACGAAACACAGAATTTTGTGCGGAATTAAAGAAATTAACTTTTGGCTTTACAAATGTACCAGCTAAAGGAGTTTCGCTTACGTATAAACTTAACTGTTCCTGGTTTCTCACTAATAGTAAAGCGGAAACGGTTATGAGCAGTTGAATGTGATAATTACTACAAAGTAACATAACCGTACCTGTGAATCCTGAAATATCCATTGTCGTCTCGAACGTTGGAAAAGTTCACTTAATCTAAAACCACACCCCGAGACTCTTATACCATAGCAGTTTTCTTGGACCATTGTGTGGATGTCACGAGGAATCTAAGAATATCATCATCGGTGAATGTCAGTCTCGCACACAAACTGTCAAGGCCAAGTAGATGCTTTAATACAACTATTTCTATACATGTATGATTCGGCAGATTTATTAAGATATCATGGCTTTAAATAAATTGTATGTGTTAGTCTGCATCGGTCATATGCTTCAAGTTCAATGGCAAAGTGCAAGAATCAAACCAATTAGTCAAACTAATGTACACGCCCTGAATTCCATCTTCTTGGTGAGCCAAAGGCGAAACTTTGACCGTCTTACATAGCAGACCGCGTTCCGCCCACTTTGAGTGTTTTTCATATTTCCTTGGCTTGTTAGATATTTATTTGATGACAGATGAATAAGTGTATTTTCAAATAATTATGAAAATTACTAAATATAATTATTGTTTCTTCAAATCGATTTTTTCTACATGTATCTTTTTATCCATTTTCATAATTTATTGAAAATGTACGCATTCATCTACCACAAAATATCTCACAAGCCAGAAACTGTATTGTTTTCGAATCTGTTGTCAAGATAAACAAGTGATCTGATTGGTCAGCAAACACATGATGTTGCTTTGCTGATAAGCTGAAATATACATTCGCATTTCCCATGAACACGATTCATTCCCATGTGTTCCAGGGGTGTTCAGTATGGAGATACCCCTGGCTTTAGCAAGGATGTGAATTCCATAAAAGAATCGAAGACTTAGTGACTCAACACAAGTCTCCTATACATGCAATGTTTCCTGCACAAATAACGCTCGATCTTTGGACTACAAGCTAACAAGTATTCCGGCCATGACTAAATATCATTTCTCATGGACCAGTGTGGTCCACTGATTAGTCTCTATCTGTTTAATATTCACTGCGAAAAAATGTATTGAAGCCATTTTAGGACCAGAACTGTGTTGAAAAATAACACAAATTGTGTTAGAATCAACATGATTTTGTGTTGAACTCAACAAGATCTTGTGTTGATATATGGAGTTCAACACAAAACCATGTTGATTTCAACACAACACATTTTGTGTTGAAGCCATTTTAGCACAAAATTGTGTTAAAACAACACAATTGTTTTCTCAGTGTACATGTGGCTCCTTGGACAATAAAAATGATCAAAAATTTTAATTCAAAGAAATGGGATGTCAAATCCTTTTTTCCACATCGTTGATCGAATAAGAACCTTCCAATATGATGTCAGATCCGATATTCCGTACGTAACTCTGGTTCCCAGTTCTATATACTCTCGTTCCCAGTTCTATATACTCTCGTTCCCAGTTCTATTGAAACGTTTCGTGGGAAATGGACGTTTCAGATCCACAAGAGAGTGCGCAAGGTCCACAAGACAAACTGTCAGGCTACCGTGAACGCACTCGTGCACTGATCTTGGCCAACGAGGGAGTTCGATTCAACCTGTCACCTTGTCTGGATCGAGGAGGTTGGAAAGGAAGACCTGTAATGACAACCAAAGCAAATTAATACAATACGGACATATAATTCTACGAGCAGGTATACAGGATTTAGATCGCGGTAGCGTACAATCCCTGAAAAGAAGATCCCTGATCTATGAATTGGATTTACCTGTATTCTTATAGTTATCTTTAACCGAAGTTCAATATAATAGATATGTTCAATATAGATATATTCAAATTATATAGCCCTAGCTATATCGCGATCAAGCCTGGTCACAGCCACAGCCTGGTCACGACCGGTTCCTTCGTGGTTGGGTCCAGCTTCTATCTTCCTTCCCCAGGTCTTCGTCCACTCCCGTATGGATGGACTTTACGTCGTGTCTCGTCTTACACGACCTGACCACTCCGTGGTTAAATCCGGCGTCTGTCTTCCTTGCCCCGGTCTTCTTCACTCGGGCTGTATGGACTTCTCGTCGTCGTCGTGTCTCGTCTTACACGACCTAGCCCTTCCAAGCGCTGGTAACTGTCAATGGATGCGGACGGCCTGGGCACGACAGTACTATCACAGTACAAAGGCTTCTACGGCACCGGCCCGTCTCTCTGTAACACCGCAGGACTAATCAACTGCACGGCTCACCACAGCAGCAGACGGCACGCCTCGTAGGAATAAACCCCCAGGCTTCAGCGACCTCGCTCACGGCGACTCACTCCGCGGCCCGGCTCCAAGGACGAATCATCAAGGCTAGAGTTCAAGGCTACACGGTCCACATAGGATCGGACATCGATAACACACGATGGATGGGTAGGCACCTGGTCTAGGACTCCTCCTCTTCCACTACTGTATGGACATCCCCAATAGATGGTCACCTGGTCTAGGAAC